>ARYC01011800.1:0-13098 GCA_000711775.1 Oxytricha trifallax | reverse complement strand
ACTGAGTGTCTCTTGTTTGACAAGGAAAATAGAGAGTACGACACTGAGACTAAGTATTGTAGCCTAATTATTATTAATAATGATTATTATCAAGTGATAGGGTATATTTTTTTTACTAATTCGTTAATATAAAGACTTGAAAACTTCAATTTTGCATTAGAAGCGAATAAATGCAGAGAAGGAGGATGAGGTAAGATGCAAGCGAGATGAATGTATCGAAAGCAACGTTAGCTTGATGATGAAGATGATCGATTAGGTCGTTTAGAGAGTGAGATAGAAGATGAAACATCATGCTCTCACTGTATCTAATAATCTATTTCCTATATATATATATAGAGTTAAGTAAGAATTAACTTAATATATTATTAGAAGTAACTATTGCATAAGCGAACTGAAAAAGAAACTCAGAGAATTAGAAGCAGAGCATGAAGAAGTCAATTAAAGAGAGTTAATTCTGAAAGAAAGAATGAAAATAGAGAGTTAAATTGAGTTGGAACTTGCTGGTTTAGAATTCAATTAGGAAAGACATTGCAAGCTGAGAGAAGATCAGCAGAAGCAATTTGAAAATTGAAATGAAGATACTGTATACAAATATACACTTTCTTTATATTTCATGAATTACCTTTATTACTACGCCGTTTTATAATTATAACTTTATAATTAATACTCAGAGATAGAGAAGAAACCTTGAGATAGAGAGAACTTGACATAAGGAAGAAGGAGAAGCAAAATATGCGTGAGACAATCACAAAATTCGATAACTAAGGTCAAAGGGATATTCTAGGACATAGATCAGTGGAGTGAAATGCTGGACACTAATGAAAATCTAAGGAATTAATGTGGAAAATCTATTGATATTCAAATGCATCCCAATAAAGAAAATTTATTGTTAACTAGAAATTGAACAAATAAAATTAAGATAGATGAGATATATTGTTTATTAATTATTTAAATAAAAATCATTTGATCTTCCAATTAATTGAAGTTACAGTTAAGAATAGAAAAATAATTGGCCACATTAAATATGTTGGATTTAAAAAAAATATAGAGAATGATCATTTTTAAATAAGGAATAATAGGAATAACATAAATTAATTTAATTTTAATAATAAATTTTTAATTAATAGCTAATAATTCTAGCATTTTTGTTGCAATTAATTTATCTTATTAGTTTTTTTTTAATAAAATAAATAATTTTTTTACACACAAAATCTACTGATATATTAAGCAAATTAACTTTTCAGTTGAAATATTTTTAAACTTACATATTCATATAATTTAATGTTGTTTAACTACAAATTTTAGCAATATATCTCAACTAATTAAGAGTTTGTTTGGTTAATTGAGAAGTATTATAATTAATCATTAATTTCTAAAAAATTTATTTTGTAATATACTTTCATTTTCTTTTTTGATACCGGTTAAATTTTTGAGGATTAGCTAAGATTAAATTAATGATGAAATTAATAATTGTTTATCGTATGATTAAATATTTTCTATGTTATGTATTAGATATGTCAATTAAAGTTTAGTTTCAATCCTTTGATTTGTTTGGACACTACCTTGAACATCTGCACATTTAAAGTGCCATCGAAACTCTTCGATTGCTTTGTTTTTTGTCTCAATTCATCATCACCATCTAAGCTGACCTCAGTGACTTAATATTGATTATCAAAGTTTCCACAGTTGCTGTTAACAACTGATGCAGCCTGATTGAAATTAGTTCTCTTGCACATGATTTTAATCATGTTTTTGACTTGTTTGATTTGCAAAACATCCCATGAAGTGACTCTCACAAACAAAGATCCATCGGTTTACTATTTCATAGAGAATTCATAAATACTAGAATCGTTTTTCACGGTTTTAAGTTATGAGAGCAGATCGTTATATGTAGTGATGTTAAACCTTTGAGTTAGAGTTTAGATTTGCTGAACTTAATCAGCAATCAAAATTATTGCAGGTTGGGTAGTGAGGGAATATTGTCTTGCAATTGAGGCAAAAGCATCTGTTCTGGAGTGAGCGAACTTCAAATGGAACTTTACGCTCACATTAAAATATGAAAGTATGGGTTTGTAGGGGAACATCAAGTTGTATAAGATTTTAATTATAAGACCTTGGCCATGACAGTCAACTTCATTTAGTGGCTCTACCATGCCTATATCGTCGTTTGTGTAGCTTCTTCTGTTAAACATTAATTCAATGCGATTATCATCAAAAGCTGTACCTGCTTAAGGGCTGTCATTCATTACAATCATTTAGTGAATCAAAACTAAATACTTTACTGAAAATACTATATTATTACAACTTAAATTAAATTAATATTGTAATGAAATTTTACTTTATGAAAATTATCTTACCATTCAGAAATAAATATTTAATTATTTTAATTTACTTATAGAAATATTTGCTTTAAAGTAAGTTAAGTTTATATTATTTTAAGCATGTGTTAAAATCTTATGATTTTATATTCTTAGACAAAAATTTAGTCAAGGTGTAATATCAAATTACTACAACAATTCCTCGTAACAAAAACTCCAATTCAAAATATTATATTTATTGGGTTTTAATGTTGTCTATATCTTCAATCATGACTGCAGAGTTAACTGGATAATATTGGTTAAATTAAATCTATTTTTATTTATAAACTAATCTAATTATTATGATTATATACTCCAAGAATAGTTACCAGATGGTCTAAGGAATGAATTTCTATAGTAATTTTTATGTTCATCAATTGTTCTTCTGACTAAGCCAAGTGCATTTAAGTCTGTGTAAAACAAACCATCTCCATCAATATCATAAGCTTTCCAAGTGGCGACAACATCATAGCCCTATTTGCTATTTTGTATTCTAGCAAGGAACACATCAAATTTCACGTTTTCTGAAGATTTGTGGAGTTTAATCTTTGCAATAGAAAGCATGTTCGAAGAGTCTTAATATGTGATTAAGAATTGTTGAAAATTTTGACCATTAAATGTTTGAATATCTATTATTTTGTGTTCGTAGGGGATTGCGTGGTCGAGGTTACTCTTGAAAATATAGGGACCGCTAATTAGTTTTTACTATATCAATAATCTAATTAAAATTTATTCAGCTGTTTTAGTAAGACTTATTCTGATAAGCTTAATATTGCATAAATTAGAAGTCAAATCTTTAAGTGTCTTGACTAAGCTTATTTAAAAATTAAAACCTTAATATTTAATCAAATTTCTCGATTAATGAAAGCTAGAATTTGTCTGAACTGATTTTAACTTCAGTAGTATTTTAAAATTGCTACAATTTATTTTAGCTTCCAGAACCTATTTTATTTGATACTTTGAGGTTATGTCAAAAGAATAATTCCAAAAATAAATCAATATTTTTCATTTAAATTAAACTTTTTATAATTATATCTCAAAATTTTTGAATTTTAAACATGAATTAGTAAATAAATAAATAACTCGCATCGAGGGCTTAAAGCCCCCCGAGCATATCTTTAAGAAGGAACTCAGTTCCTTTGGTTGTTTCTTCTCTTTTTGTTGTTTCTTCTGGGTTTATTCGGTTGTCTTTGCTTGTTGTTTGTTTTTCTACCAGTGAATTGATTTTGTCTTCTTCGGTCTTATCTTAAGATGGTGAAGGAATCGTCACCAACATGTTTGTATTTAATTGATGATTAAACTTATAAGATTTTGACTGAGAATTTAATAAGACCAAGGGAGATAAACGATTTAAAATTTTCTTTCATGAAGAAGATGAGATCGGATGAGAGGTTTTTGGAGAAGTTCCAAGGTGTTTTAAATCTGATTGTGTTTGTGTTAAGCATAAGGTCTTGGTCTGTGTCGCAGTACATGATGACATCTTAGTTGTAGGATCTAAGTTTTTCAATGGTTTTGAGAAAGGTTCTGATTTTTTTAGGGGTACCAGGGTCATTAGCTATGGTGTGCTAAGCTTTAGTTTCTCTGTCAAGGATGTCTTCGATTTGTTCGAGGTAGTAAGCAATTTTGTTTGCTAGTCCTTGAGTTGCTGCTTGTATTCTGAGGGAGACGATTTGTTCTTTGAGCTCTAGCGCTTTTAAAAGGGTTCTGGCTGAGACTTTAGTGCCATTGTTGGCTTCGTCAATGAGGTCTTTGAATGCTATGTCAGTTTTGGTTTTGTAGTAGTCTGGAAGGTCTTTGACTTTGGTGGAGGCTTTGTCGTTCATTTGGGCGTCTCTTTGGTCGCTCATATTTAATATTGATTAGTATTTTATTATTAATTATGAATCTTGTTTAAATTTTTCCTAATCAGAAATCTTATTAAAGGGTGATTCCTTAATAAGGGTTAGGGGTTCCTATTGAATAGGAATTTTGTTTAGTGACGTATTGGAGGACGTCAAGGATTATTCACCTCCTTCATAGAAGGAGATGTCGGCTTCAGAGTCATAGTCTAGTGAGCTAGACTTGTCTATTGGTGCTTGGAGAATGGCTCATTGAGAAGCTAGGTATTCTGTTCTTCCTGCATGAACTGTTAATTAAGGCTCGTAAACTCTTCTTGAGTGAACCTGTTGTGGAATTATGAAAGTCCGCTGGTGAGTGGTTGGAAGTCAATTTTGGTGTTAATGGGGGAGGAAGGCTTTGGAATGAACTCCGGTGACGAGGAGCTGAGGTTTCCTAAATCAGTTGCTGGCTGTTAAGCATTAGGGATCCATTTGTTGTTAACTTGAACTAAGTAAAGTGATTAGACTAGGAGTTCTAGCCAGTTGGCAACGTAGTGGTTGTTTTGGTTGTGAGCTCTGATTTTGGCTTCATTTCTAAGTTTGAAGATTAGGGCTGGGTTGATTAGGCGACATTTTTGGCGATGTAGATAACTTTCTGGATGGTAAGGTGTCCCCAATCGTTGTTCATAGACTCTGAGATTATAGTTTCTATAATGTCTTTGAGTCTAGACCCTCTGATGAGGGTTTGAATGAAGTTCTTTGTGTAGGTCGAGAAGTTGGGCATTTCGCTCTTATGTTCCACTCACTTGGATTATAATTTAATAATACATGAATTAGTTAATTTTAAATTTAAGTCTCTTAACAAAAATAAAAAGTTAAATGTTTTTGCTAAATCATTGATTTAAAAAGGTAATTTAACTATTTGATTTAATAGATATTTTTATAAAACCCCAATAGTAATTTTTTAAGAATTAGTAATTTATAAAAAGTCATCAATAAATTAAAAACTTAAATTAATAAATAAGAATAAAATGGGTTTTAGAGAGAGGTCTTTCTCAAAGTATATCAGCTTCGTCCATATATTGAGTAGTTGAAAATAATCTTTAATTTTCTTTTGCTTCCTTACCTGTTTTATTCAAAATCTATTATGTTTTGAAATTATTTTGGTTTATCATTTTTCCATTCACCTTCATAACGATTTCCATTTTTTTGCGATTGTTGTATTTTCTTGAAGAATTTTTTTTCTCTCTTGGACTATTTACTTTGTGATTTTCTCTTGATTTTTGAACTTTTTCTCTAGAATTCAAAAGAAACTCGCGCTGGAATACATTAGTTTGGAATATTTGAGATGAACCCAAATTAATTGATATATAAAAGTAAGATGTGATAATAGAAAATTAAAAATAATCACATGTTATAATGGTAATACACGCGAGAATAAATAATTTAATTAGAGTTCGAATCTCTAAAAGGGATTGCTTTTTTTTAACTTATTTAAATCTTAAAATATAGTTAATGATAGTATTTATTTTATTCAAAAATTACGATTGCCCATAATTCATAAAAATAATACCTATGGGGTTTTAAATAAAAATCAATGAAGCCCTTAAATTCAAATGTAAAATATATTGTCTATTTGTATAGACGATTTTTAGTTTTAATATTAATGAAGATTTATGATATAATACTCGTTTATTTAAAGAAAAGAATTCCTATCCCATACTTTGTATATTCTTAGAGATCAAGGAGGTATTACATCATTGATGTGTGAATCGCATTATTAAACGCTATCTTGATTTTTATAACAGAATATTTCTGTATCAGTTAGGAAATCAAAACTAGTCGCAGGGTTCCAGACACTCACATAAACTCTTGCATGACTGAATGAAAGTTCAGTGTGTGTTTTATCAAAGAAGCTTGGATTGTAAACTGTGAAGTAGGTTGGACTCTGAAGATTTTAATGTACCTTGTCTTATGTAGAAGGGCAAATAAATAGGTGTCTCGTTCATTTAAGCTTGACATCTTATAACATTTTCTTTTAGGTCAAAGCCTTGTTGCTTAACAAGATCATTAATGGTTGAAATAAGTACTGTTTAGCTGTTTGTAAGAGCTTTTTAAAATCTCAAATTATAATCATTTATTACTCTTATTTGTGATGTCCCAGTAATAGTATCATGATGCATAGCCAAGCTTGTAGCTTACAATAAATTTTGAGATTAATTCACTTAAGATTTCAACAACTTAGTTTAAGTTGCATTAATTTATTGGAATATCTATAGAGCAAAGAGTGAAGAGCTTTCATATGCTAATGAACTCAGATCTCTTAACAATTTTTTGAAGTTTGGCCTACCTGTATAATATCTATTCCAGTGCACATCCTTCCATATTTCATATAGTGGAAAGAAACCACCTTTGTGTACATTTAATTTAGTGCTCTTCTCTTAGAGTTTATCCTTAACTGAAGCCACATATTCATTGACTGTTGAATACTTAAAAACAAAGTCTCCTGAGATTTTATAAACTGAGTTAATAATTACATCCATCAATTCATAAGTCTCTTTTGCATAAAGGGATGAAAAATCTTCACCAAGTACCCACATAAAGTTCTTAGTCTTATAAGCATTCACTGCATTATTTAAACAGCTCACTATACTCTAAGAGTTCTATCTAAAATTGGTTTTTTGATTAAATAATTTATAGCACAATTATTTAATAATTTAAGAAATTGAAACCTTATTTTAATTATCATAGTGACTAGGCATTTAGTTTTTATTGAAAAAATCTTGAATAGTGACTTAACTGCATGGCATTTATAATGTATAAACAGAATATGAGATAGAAGACCTTCGTCTGAGCCCTTAACTTATTTCCCCTCTGGTGATTCAAACTCAGGTTACCACATGAATTCAAAGTTTCTTTGGCTTTTTCTTGTATTTCTTTCAGTATCTGAGACTCTGGCGATAAACATTGCCTCATAGCCCATATTCAAAAAGGTCCTTTGTGTTCCTTTAGAGTGACAAAAGGCATCAGCATGCCAAGCTATCTTAGGTACGACTCGAAATTCTCTCCATAAAAAGCTGTGACCAACAAAAATATTCTATATAAGATCTTGGAAATTTGGGCATGCTTCATCACTTGCTACCCATCCTCCATTAACGAATTCCCATCTGCCATCTTTTACCAATTTCTTAAATTTTGTCATTGTATCTTCAGTTTATAGATCCCACCACATTTTGAAGAAAGAAATATATCTCAGCATGTGTGAATTTCTTAGTTTCATCCATAATCAAAGCGTTCATGACATTAGTGTAAAATATTCATCTATGGTTTATATCCAACCAGCATCTTAATGTGAATGTGAGATTATATGAATTGTGTATGGGTTCTCATTAAGTGGTATCCTTTTTTAACCCTAGCCAAGATTTTAATTTTCCTAAACATCGTTTTAGTTCATCAAAACTTCGCAATTAGCTTCAGTGGTTTAAGTTTGATTTTGTCGGAAAAGTGGCTTTAAACCTTGCTAAGAAATTGGTAAATCTATTACACTAAGCAAGGTTAGACTGAGTAAGGCAGTTATTGGATACCTTTTCATTAAGAATATTTATAATGATATTTAAATATAAATACATTTATAGATAGTCTTATTGAATCTCACTATTTATTTCCTTCTATTTTATTATAAATTAATTCAAACATGATTAATCATACAGTTTAAGCTCTCTGCGATATATACAACTTTTTGCTCTTTAAGTAGATCTATATATGAAATTAATTTGAATAGATTAAGATTCGTTGATATTAAATTATTTTAAATCATTTATTTTGATTGTTTTCATTCAAATTTTAAGAATGATTTGATTAAATTGTCTGCTCTGCTTATTTTAAACAATATTGTTTGCAGAGAAGCAATATTTCTTTATCTGTCTTTAGCAGTAGGATCTTTGTTAAAAATTACAACAAATTTCCATTAGAAATAATTCATGAAAGAGATTTAAGATTATATATAAATCCACAGTTCCATCAAGATTAAGTTCTTCAATCTTAAATTAATCGACATCACAATAATTGCTCTTCTATCAAACTTCAATACTGTTATGTAATCTACAGTTCTTTGAAACAGCATTTCCAATGAAACTATCAATGTTTTAGAGTGCATCTATAGTTTTTATTTTCAATTAAATCTCTGAGAAAGACAGCTGAGTTTGGGACTGAAGTAGGTTCTTGTAAATTGAATATTCTAGGTCTTAAATTTTATTAAGAAGGTAGAGCTGACTTAGACTTTCTATTATTTTGCGGTAGTATGTGTAAGTGTCAATTTAAGAATTTTTTAAAAAATAACAAGTAAAAAACTATTTTTTACATCATATTAAGGATTTGAAATATGGTGAATAAAGATTTTATCTATAGATGATGATAGAGCTTGTAAATCACTTTGCTTGAAATAAGAAATTCTGAGATCTTGGTAATTTTGAAAGAAATTTCTGTGAATGGCTTCATGAGCATCTTATTTATAAGTAGTAAATTTAACTACGAATTTAGTTGACACATTCAAACCATCACCATTACTATCTTACTCATTCAAAAATAAATTGTTATTAATAAAACATCTTATAAAATACATGATATGATTGATAGGCTCAGACATTTCAAGATTATCATTAGTATAACCTCTACGATTAATCATAAACTCAATACTTTTATCTTTATATCCGCTTCCTCCCTGAGGTCTATCATTCATCACAACCATTTAGATAGCTCCCTTTTCTAAAAGGTTTTCAATGTAAATTCCTGAATTTATTGGGTAGTAATTTGATGATGCTCTTTGAGCAGTACTTGAGCTAAAGTTCTTTGATTCGTCCGTGATACGCTTGACTATTCCATATCCATTCGAGTTGGTGTAAAAAGGATTGTTACTTTAAGCTATGCTTGTGAAATTTAGAGCTTTGAACTTAACTATGACATCTTACCCGGGCTCATTGTTGTTGATTCTTGCGAAAAATACATCATATTCAAGTTCATCATAAGGAAAAGTTTAAGCTTGATCCTTAATGAAACTTTTGTACAAATCAGAATCGGAAAGTTTCAAGGACTCAATATACTAAGCTCGTAAATTACCGTTCTTTAACTTTATTCTAACAATGCTCTTCATGCCACTCTTTTGATTTTGGTAAGTAAAAACAATTTGCTATGTGTAAACTATTTACTTAAAATAAATTTTACAAGTGAAAAAAATTAATTAAATTTACTTGCCTTAAAACACTTTATTGTCAATTAAATCATGACTGTAAAGAGCAGAATTTCCATTCGATCTTAAAACATAAGCCCCCGAGGATGCTCCACTTGAATACCTTTCAAAAGAAAAGTCGTAGTATTTATTATATCTCCCGTCCTTTTATGTTATCTAAAAAGTGTCAACTGCAGTTTTTTGTTAATTGTAATTCACAGTGACTACTTCATTCTCGATGAAAACATATTCTGATTCTTTGACTGAAATATCGCTTTTCTCATCGTATTAAACTTAAACCACTATCATTTCTTGACTGGATACACACATAGCTATAGTTACATCACATTCTCTATTGACATCCTGGTTGTTAATACAGAAAGCTTCAACAGCGATACCTGTAAATTGTTAAGAATGCGGATCCTAATAAGTGATTTTCAAGTTTGGATGAGTGAATCTAAGCTGCGTGAACCATTTGTCTTGTGATGATGGATTGTAAATGGAATAAAGATAAGCAGGAGAAGAAGATTTAGGGCTAAAAGCATATAAATTTAATTATTAACAATATTTGCAAAAGCATCTGAATCTAAATGCTTAGGGCATGTATTTATTTAAGAATACAATTCAGATTAGCAAAGCTACAAATTATCAGAACTCTTTAAGTTTAATCCCATTTATGAAATCATAGCGCTAAAAGTTTATTGTAAACTGGGAGTGCTGTTAGAGATAGCAAGTTGGAACTTTGAAGTGTCATAGTCAATCACATATTTCTAAGAAGTACTTGTGATTGTGTCATGATGTAAACTTGCTCCTGTCTCTTGATTAATATTGTAGGAATACATTCGATTTGGGAAAATGAATTAAAATAAATTTAATTAAATATTAAAATCATGGCAGTTATGAAATCCAAAGTGATTCAAATTTCAAATCTGAGTCGATTCTACGGTAGATCCCGCAATTTTAACTGGACTTTACTATTGGCAATATTCCTGAATCTTCACAGGAAGTGATATATTTTGATTTTGAGCTAACTCCCAAAAATAGTAAAAGGGGTTTTTCTCGCTTGGGAGAAGAGATAAAATCATTATAACAATAACAACCACCGTCTTAATTTTAATGCGCTATCCAGAGAGTATAATGTTGTCAGGGTTTAGAGACATTTCGAAAAAACATAACTGAAGGTAATTAATAATTAATTAATTTTAATTTTAATTCATTTTCCCAAATCGAATGTATTCCTGCAATATACATTGAGGCTTGTTACTTCTAAGCTAATATTGTAAATATGATAGGATCGAAATTAAGAAAAGTAATTTTTTGCAAAAATCAAAATTGTAAATTGCTTGGTCAGCATTAATACTCTAAAATCTTTAAAACAAAATCTTAAATTTATTGAGTGCTTAATAATAGATATAATTTTACATATCTAAATTAAGATTACTAAACCTTTTATTAAAGAAGGTAGTTATATTTAAAATTTTATTTCTATTTTAGTTATTTATAACTTTAAGCATAATTTCTTCTACGATGAAAATAAAAATTCTAATAAAAAATATGATTTGACTTAAGCTGAAAAGGAATTTCATTTTAAGGGCCTTATTTAATTTACTCTTTACTCAATAAATTTGTTCATATCTTTTTTCTAATCACTTGAAATAATAATAATAGTTAGAATCTTAAGATTAAATAATTTTAAATTGTTTTTTTTCCTAAATTTATTAACGAGGAAGTTTCTTTTTTTCATTTTAGTTAAGAATAAATTCTGTGTATAAACTAGATAAAATTTGAAAAATGTATTATAAATTATGTTAACACTAATTATATTAAATTGAGGGTTTAATTTTTGTTAAACCACTCTTAAGCATATAAATGACCAATCATATATGCGGCACTACTAAGATCTCTCTGCAGTTTCTTAAGATTAGGTCTGCTTGTATAATAGCCGGTCCAGTAACTATCAGTATTCTATGCTACAATGGCATAAAATCTTCACAGTATGCTGGCATCTGAATCTCTTTATCTTTGATTTCTTAGGTGACTGCTTGGTAATATTCTCTCACTGTGGAATATTTGAAGTTGAATCTTGACTTAGGAGTCTCGCCTTATACTATTTTGATTAGCTGGTCCATAAAGTTGTAGTTTTGATCTGCGTAGTAGAAAGAGAAATTATCTCCCCAAATCCACAACAAATTATGGGTCTTGTAAGCACTGATGGCATCATTCAAGCAGTTTATCAGGGAATTTGGGTTGGATTAATATTGTTTCACTTATTAACTGTACATTGAACTTGTACTTCCTTTGTTGAAATAGTTTTAAAGATTTATACCACAAGGTGGGTTATAGTGTCTTATCATATTATGAGAAAGTAGTGGTATTGAAGATGATTGAATAAATGTGTAAAATGACAGTAATTCTTAATTAGAAATTAAATTTAGTTTATTGCCTTGACCATCTTCAAAACTGGGAAACCAATTAAATTCCATAGCTCCATTAGCAATGAAAACCCCAAAACCCCTTAATGAGGTTTATAGGTGCTTTGATTTGTAGGGAATTTGTTAGGGGTTGGGGTTATTATTTTTATGCGAGACAAAAATAGCAAGCTTTTGGGGTCTATTTATGATGAAGAGTATATAGATTTAATGTTTAACTGCGTTATGGATGTGATACATACAGTGAATAAGTCAAACCAGTACTCAATTATGGTTCAATTGAACTGCTCTTAAAGCGAAATCCTTTTACTGTTCACTGCCACTGCCTTATAGGAGTATGAACAAAGCAATAGAAGCTAAATTCTAAGCCTAAGAGGAAGTCAAAGTTTCTATAGAAGCATATTGACTTTCTTTTTAATGAAAATACTTTGAAGTATTGGGCTCACTTCTCTCTTGACTAATGAGCTATTATGTTTTACCGCCAGTTCCCTGAGTTGAAGATCTCTGCTTAGTCTGTTGCCAACATTTATAAACGAAATGGTATCTCTTACAAAGTTGTAAATCTTATCAAGAGAGTAATTGATTTTACTCTGCCATTTTACAACAACAACTTAAATTATATTTATAATTAAATGCAGAGAGCCTAATAGAATAATATTAAGTTTATTCATGCTGACGAGGGTGTGTTTACCTTCAACACTTTCATCTAGAAGTCTTGGTAAAGAGGCATAGTAATATAGAAGTATATGACTAGAAGGTCAAGGTATAAACAATGGCAATTTTTGGAGGTATTAGCGAGGATGCTGGTTTAGAAACTTATGTTATTCATCCTCGTCTATTAAGACAGAGCAGTATATTAAGTTCTTAGAGTAGCTGAGAGAGAAGTACCCTGAATAAGAGATTATACTATTCGTTGATAATCTTTCTGTTCATAAGACTAAAGATACAAGGAAAAATTATGATCAACTAAGAATAACACCAGTGTTCAACGTGCCTTACAGCCCATAGTTTAATGGAATTGAATTCTACTGGGGTATACTAAAAGGTCGTTATAAGAAACTGCTGCTATACCATCTAATGCATGACCTACCTATCGATACAGTAGACTTTATTAAAAGCTCAGCGAAGAGAGTAGATAATTTGTTGGCTTAAAAGTGTGCTAAAGAAGGGAGAGTGAATATATATAAATAAGATTTAGAGATAAGTTAATGAATATATAAGTCACATTTAAAATTCTTTAGAGGGAGCTGGCTTCTCTTTCTTTTCTTCTA
>ARYC01011799.1:0-10911 GCA_000711775.1 Oxytricha trifallax | reverse complement strand
AGAGGAGTGGTAACCACACTAGAGGAAATCGATTGGATCAAATATTCTCAAACGTGAAGACAGTAAGCTGGGAGAGTAGGCAGCTATATCAAATGGGCCACAAACTTATATAAGTTAAGTTAAAAATAAAATACCAGGAATCTAATTTCAAGCTATCAGGCAAAGAGCGGACAATAAGAATTAGAGAAATTAATTACATTTTTCAGCGAATGATTTAATAATCAAGAATAGTGAATTATAATTTGTGATAATTGCTTTAAAATTATTATGCCTGTAAAATAGATTTTAGTGAATAAATAAATCTCAAATATCAAAAATGATCAATGCTTTAATTAAATTGTATTATCAATTATAAAATCGAAAGTATTAACTAATCTGAAAATAAAGAAACCAATAAAAATTAAAATAAAGTAACTTTAGAATAAAAGATCATTAATGAAATTATTAAAGTAGATATATTTTAAATGAGTGTTAATATTATAATAAGAGCTCTGTCGAAAATACAAATTTAGACTTAGCTTGTTTAATTTATTAAGTTTTTAATAACATTTTTTTAACAGATCTAAATTTCTGATTATTAATAACCATCTACTTAAATATTCAATTTTTCTCTAAATATCAGATGTAAGAAAACAATTCTGGAAAACATTTGAAGATGAATGAAGGGAAACGACAGAAGAAGACCTGAATCAATCGATACAGAAATGCTTTGAAGATAAAATAGAGAAGTAATTAAAAGGAATGGTATCAACAACTGAAGGACAATAAAAAGCAATGGAACAAATAGCAGCTGGAAACATTTATGAAAAATAAGAGAAACATTTATGAAAAATAAGAGAAACATTTTAATTGAAAATGAAAATTAGTTGAATATATAAGTGTTAGTCTTTACAAAAATAAAAATGGTTCCATTCTTCTTGTGATGTTCCCTGATTCTTCGAGTTTTCTGTCTGTCTCTTTCAAAAATCCTCCCCTCCCTATTGCTCAAATAATAATATTTAAGATATGTTTTTTGTAACTTACAAATTTTGTTGAGTGACCAGCATCTTTTGCTTAGACATTTTTAACATATATACATTATTATTAAATCAATTATTAATTACTTATATTATTCAAGACACATAAACAAAATTAAAGTAAGTTATAGACCTAGAATAGTGCTTAAAGAGGAATGATGTTAGATGTTTTTTTATCTGGTGAAGTGGTTGACTAAGAGCTAAAAACAAGTTCAACCAATAAAAGGACTGACAATAAAAGACGAGAGAATTGAAATAGGAAAATACACGAAAGAACAAGTCTTAAAATACTATGGTTGACTATTCTGAGACGATAGGGAATTTAAAGAAAGAGAGAGAAATAAAAAGGAGACTGTAATGATTGATATAAAAAAATAAAAAAAAATCTGTGTGATGAAGCCGATGTGGAGAAAAGCATAAAATAGTGCAACTTCAATAAAGCCATAGGTCCGGACAGATTTGAAGGAAAGATGCTAAATAAATCTAAAGCTATTTCCACAACTGTGAGCAAGAAAATCAATCAATGGCTAAATGAAGGCTATATTCCGCGATATGTTAAAGAAGGGAAATTGAAACTCTTAAGCTAGGAACAAAAATAATCATACCTCGAGATCAATAATACTAGACCTATTGTGGTTAATTCTCATTTAGGAAAAATAGTAGAAAAAAGCAATAATCATCAAAATAAAGTTGAATTTTTGAAGTGTAAGATAACTTTTAGATTAATCTTCAATTTTTTATATATAAAATTGAATTAAGGACTTAAAATATCAAATAAGGGAATACACACATTTGAGAGGAAAAGCTGATGCAAATATTTCGAAATTATTTATTGAAATCTTACAAGATATTCTGACTGTGTAGATTCAGCGCTTATGTGCTGAATTAAATTGAGGGCACGGCAGACTTTTTTAGGTCGAAATCGCATTCTTAAATAAAAATGTCTTAAGTGCTTTAATTGATAAATTCTTAATTTATAATAATAAATTTAGTAATTTTTAAATTTACTCAATTTATTAAATAATTTTAACTTTATCTAATTTCTCATTAAAAGAAGTCACATTAGTAATAACTTTTAAATTTAATATATTGCGTAAATTTAAAAATTACTAAATTTATTATTATAAATTAAGAATTTATCAATTAAAGCACTTAAGACATTTTTATTTAAGAATGCGATTTCGACCTAAAAAAGTCTGCCGTGCCCTCAATTTAATTCAGCGCATAAGCGTTGAATCTACACAGTCAGAATATCTTGTAAGATTTCAATAAATAATTTCGAAATATTTGCATCAGCTTTTCCTCTCAAATGTGTGTATTCCCTTATTTGATATTTTAAGTCCTTAATTCAATTTTATATATAAAAAATTGTTGATTAATCTAAAAGTTATCTTACACTTCAAAAATTTAACCTTAAAAAATGTGTAATTAAAAACCGATAATTACTAAAATGAAATTAAAGAAATCAAAATCACCCACATAAAATAAATTAGAATTAAGATAAATGATTTTGAAAATTGATGATTATAAGAATTCGATCAATAATAAATGAAAAGCAATAAGCCAATATACAATGTGTAAAGCTAATAAACGTTTCATTATCTTTCCATGTTCCTTTTAGGACATCGCCATTATCATATTTGAATACTCTTTCACTATTTTTCTTGGCTGCTCTTCAAAGTTTTATTCTGTTCCCACAACCACTCGTACCAGAAGAAACCCCTGTGAAATAACAAATTTAGAAATCTTTTTCCTAACTTACATTTTAAATGAATGGCAAGGCATCTTCTGCTCAGACATTTTTCCATTTTTTATAATTTCTAATTAATTTCATTTTAATTATCAAATTCTTATTATAAATTGTAAATGCTAGAGCATATAAAAAACTCCAGAAAAAAGAGCAATTAGAGAGAGGCTTACTGACTAGAGGACCTTCATAAAGCATATGACTCAGTCTGGAAAGACATATTGATATATATTCTATAAGACAGGATTGTTAGTTTAAAAGACACTAAATGCTTAAAATTAATTTAGAAACTCTTCAAAAACAATAGAGAAAAGAAATAGTTACAGAACAAGGAATAGCTAAAGGAAGCAGACTTTCAGCAATGCTATTTAGCATTTACCTACAAGTCGCACTACTCTCACAAATAGAACTAATGTAACTCATAAAATAAGCCAAACTAATTGCATTTGCCGATGATATATTGATAAATGTTAAAGACCATCAATAATTTAAAAGGAAAATTAACAGCTTCAGATAAATTGAAAAGTCTCATAACCTGAAATTTAACACTTAGAAAACAGTTTTTTTTAGCGATGTAAAAAGCTTTGTTCGGGATTTTCAAATAGAAGGAATAAATAAGGTACAGGAAATAAAGTACTTGGAATTAAAAATTTGTTTGAACACACAAGAATTACTTTAGAATACCTAGATTGGATGAAGAGGGAAACTAAAATGTATAGGAGATTAACTACTTCGAGTAATCATACTATGAGCGACACCATCATGACAGCATAAATTATATCTCTGATCATATATAAATACACCCCGCTTAAAGTGGCAAAATTCATTAAAATTGAAGAGATAGAGAAAATAGAACTTAAACTTAAGAGATTCGCATTTAGAACGTCCAAAGAAATTCCTAACATAATTCTAAGAAATGTAACAGAGCTGTTAGATGCAAACATCTGCGAAATAATTAGAGATCTGGTTCTGATGAACACGAAAAAGTAAATTAAAAAATTGACTAGCTCATCAAACTAAAGTAAACAAATGAGGTGATAAAAGAGCAGGAAAAAGACCTATATAAAAGTAACACAATATTCATAACAAAGAATGGTATGGATACCATGATTCAATTGGCTAGGGAAGGACGATAACGAATTACGACATGTAAAACTACTGCATTATTCATAAAGTGTTTGTAGACGCTAATCACAAGAGGACATGTAACTTAATAAATACAGCTGGGGACTCAAATAGATTATCAAAACGAATATGGGAAAATAAAAAATGTTGACATGAGCAAATCAGAATAAGAAGAGATAATTACAAACATGTTGTGGGTAGATGAAAGGATAAGATACCTAGAGACACACGAATACTACTAACAAGTGAAAAAACTATTCAGAATAACATATGTCAAGAAAATAAAGCAAGAATTTGACGAACAGAAACTAAATGCAACCAAAATAAAAATAAAATCTAATTGAAAATATAGAAAAAAAATCTAAAAATAAAGATTATTTTAATATTATTTAGCTTGCAATCATACTTTTGTAGTTTGTGTATTTCATATTTTTAAATTACCTAAAGTTACTGACTACTTTTATATTTATATTTCTATGTATTTAAGGATTATTTAATTCACGATTTTTTACTATTTTAACTGATTGATAACTCTATCTTTAGCTCAACTTATTGTCAAGTGATTTATTTGCTGCAATCAATTTCAATAAATTATGGCAGGATATGTTTATTTCGAATTCTCTTACATTATTTTACATTTCATGATTGTTATTAAATATCTTTACACTAGTATCTTCCTGGAATGGTGTCTATTCAGTTTGAATTCTGTTTATTTCTGAGATTGTTGTTTAGATTTCTTACTCATTAATTAAATTGTTTTAGTAAATCATTCTTAAATTATTAATCAATTTCTCTTGAACTTCCTCAATACTTTAGGAAATTAAAAAAGAATCCTGATATCCCTGTATATCGAATCTGTGATATTGTTGATAATTTTGATTTTCCACACTTTATAGAAGCTTCTTAATAAAAAACTCATAGTTCAATTTGCAGTCTTAGAGTTTAAGATTTCTTAAGAAAAGTAAAGACAAACTGTCCATCCTTACTTTATCTTTTCTCGATTTACCGTATTGTGTAAAATCAACTTGATATTCTAAATTATTGCTAGATTACTACTTTTAAGAGATGAATTTTAACAGCTTTTTTGCATTTTATTCTCTAAATATATTTTTCTTTTAGTCTATGTTTTGCTCAATCGTTTTAAACAAATTAACTGTTTAAATAGTACTGAAAAATTTGAGTATATTTTTATTATTAATCTTTTCCAAATGAAACTTATCAAAAGTCAATCTAAATGCAACCCACTGCCTAAATTCTTGAAATTTTTTTAAAGATTCAATTAGCTGATCTTCAAATTGTAAAGAAGCATATTTGTTTTCTATGTTAGAGCAATCATATAGTCATTCATAAACTCAATTTATTTTTTAAAAAATCTGCAACACAACTTATCCTTGAAGTTAATTTATTTAAATTAGCATTGCATCTATATTCTTTCTTAATTCTTTGAATTTATTTAAAGATTTAATGCTTATGGTAATACACGTTGTATAAATGGAATAGTATTTGTTTTGAAGTTAACTAATAAAATTACTTGCTTTATTTTCTAATGACTTTACGTTCCAAATGTAAAAGAGCTTTAAAACAAGTTTTTGAGTCAATTTAAACTGTTGATTTGCATTGTGGCTAATAAAATTTTGAAGGTTAGAATTTATTTTAATTTGTTATTCATACTCTTTTAAATTTTATTTCCATCTTAAAATAGCATTTACTTTTACTTGCTTAGATTAAATTTTTGAGATAAATATAAGGGTATCCTTTTACTTTAATACCTCATTTCTCCAAATCTATAGACTACCCTTAATTTCTATTTTTATATTTGTTTTTTATTTAAAATTAACTTCACAGAATACTTTTTTTTAAACTCATTTATAGTTGCTATAAAAGTCTAGGTATAGTCCTTAAATTATCCAAACAATTTTATTATGTTTATTTCTTAAATTTTTATGAAGATCAATCTAAAATATTTTATTGCTTTAAGTTTTTGTCATTAAATTCTTTCTCTAACATTTTTTATTATTAATTTTATCTCAACTATTCGAATCCCTCACTTAGAATTTGTTTTGTTAGTATTTTGAAGATTCTAATTGCACTCATCTTTATTGTTTTTTTTATCATAGCTTGTCCTAAAATTATCATTTAATTTAATTATTTTATATCTAATTTCGGGCTTTTTTGTAATTTTGAAGTTTAAATTATGCTATCGTTAGCAAGTTATCTTATAATTGTATCATTTTCAAGAATTTACTTATTGAAATTAAATGTTAGCATGTTAGTTTAAGGAAAAGAAATGCAGCTACTTATTATCTAAAGTAATTTTTTCAGAAAAACTTTTGATTTCATATATGCTTAAGATAAAGTATATCTGTAATTGTAATATTTAAGGTTAATTAATTTCTTACATAAGTATAGAATCTTCTATTCCACCAACACTACCTACTGATGACCTGCATTTCTATAAGAAAATTTAACTTTATTTTCATGATTTTATTGTTCAACCAAATTTGTGTGGCACATCATACTCTAAGCAGTTGAAAAATTTTCTTTATTAGGGTTTCTGTAAGCTGATTACAATAACTGATCTTCATTACTAGTTATCAGTTCTTACTACTTCATATCTAAATTATGTCTGCAAAAGGACATTACTGAGTTTTATCCATTCAAGTGTGGAGGTTATCTACACTGGTTTTGTTCAAAGAAATATATATTTATTAATTATTCAAGTTTAATTGAAATCTTAATTAAAGCAGTTGAAATAAATCTTTTATATTTCAATCCATTTTTTAACTGGAGAAGTAGAATAATAGAATTTTTGTTAATGTTAGAAGTTGATGCTTTCATGGGGCTTTGTGTTTATACAATTAATTAACTTTGTGAATTTAATTGAAGTGATAACATTTAGTTATTAGAAATTCCAAAAATTGTTTGATTGAGTTTTTGATTGATAAAAGTAGACTATTAAGGCATACTTTATTAGGGTTTTAATAGGGTTTATGTTGGGGTTTAATGTTTAAATATTAGTATTTTAAGTGAGTATAACAAGTGAGTTTTTTTAATATTTTATGCAAACATAACCTAATAATCATGTGGCAGTTCTCTGAATTTTATCTTTCTAAGTTGCTGTTTGACTGTATCTATAGTTAATTAATTCTCTTAGCTTGGTTTAATAATATAAGAGTATGAAAGCTCTCTAATGCCTATTTATCTTTTATTTATCTAAATATTGCTTGATTCTTTACTTTGAATCTCTTTCACTAGTGCAGCTAAAGTAATCGTTCCTAGGTATGTCGCTCTCTATTATTATAACTGCTAGAGCCCAGATATCCCATTAAGTGTCTCCATCTCTCCAATCCTCTCTCTCTCTGGGAAATATCCAGGAGTGTGGTATACATTTCCTTATGCAGAGGCTTGTACTCTTTGAGCTCTGTTGAAGTCAATTATATAAACTCTAAGAGGGTGAAAGTTCATCATGATATTCTCTGGCTTTAAGTCTCTATGAACATAACCTAGCTTGTGAAGCTCTTCAATCCCCTCAACTACTGCTATACTATCTAGCTAGTTTATCTCTGACATTTATTGTCAGATAAGAATTCTCTGTAAGTCATTTCAAGTAATCATAATATTTTTTGCATAAAGCGTTAATAAATATTTAGAAATATACAAGCTAGTAAGTTTATATAATGGAAAACTTGAATTAAAAAGTTGAATATAGGTTATAGACCTATGGTTTTATAGTGAGGTATGGGTCTAACTACCAGTTTAATAGAAGTAATACTTTGGCCAGTTATTCAACTTTATCCACACTTTTGGGTTTGTCAATATATTAGGTTAAGAAATTCTTTTCCCATCACCATAACCTTGTAGAAGGAAAGAAAAGTGGTAAGCTCTCTTGTTCTAAATCTTACCCTGAAAATTTCCTGCGCTTCATCACATCTTCCGAGATGCTTGATATGCAGAAAGGACTTTCTCTTGAAACTCGAGCACTTTATATTACTGATAGGTTTCCTTAGTACCATTTAACTGCTTCTCAACTCCATAGAATCTACAAAAAGTTTAAAATAAAATGTAAGCATGAAACTAAACACAGGATGAATCATAATTAAGCTTAAAGATTACTCGAGTAAAGATTATCTAGCTTCAGCTCCCTAATATAGCAAGTTCATAGTCCTAACAAGATAATTTATATCGATGAGATAATATTCAAACCATTCCAAACTAGTTCAAAGACATGGGCTCCTCAGTACAGTAACTGCATTGCTAACAAGTTAGGTATGAATCTCAAGACTCAAGCTGTTATTGTGGGAATAAGTTGGGAATCGGGATTAGAGGGTTATATGATCAAGCCATTTTCAATTAACACAACAGACTGCTAAGACATGCTAGAGTATTTAAGAGTTGTCAATTAGAACACGCAAGTTGTGATATTCTGGGATAATTTGCGTTGCCACCATAGTCGAGCTGTCTAAGATTTAATAAGAAGTTATGGATGGGAATGCCTCTTCAATGCTCCATACTTTTCTGAGTACCACTGTATTGAGGAAGTTCTAGAATAAAGCACCATTACAAAACAAACTTGATAAACTATGACTTCAAGTATTGTGGTAGTGAACATATAAAGCTGATTAAAAGTTTAATAGAAAGCGTGAAAAGGGAAACAATACAAAGAATTGTTGATAGGTATTTAAATTTAATGAGAGACTTTATCCGATGAATTAATTTAATTAGTGAATATAATAATTTATTTCAAATAACATTTTTCATTCCATCTCCAAGTCCGATGGCTTGTGCTTTCCCTATCCTTCCAAGCATGAGGAAACCTCCTCGGTCATTATATTCTTGGGCCCATGACCCTCTTACTCCTCCTTAAACTTGAGAAAGGGTTTTGATATTTCGTGATACTGTCTTTTCTGCTTTTCCCTCCTTGGCTTTGCTTTGAACTTAAGCATCGATAGGGCTTTGCCCTTTGTCTCTATAAAAATACAATAAATAAATCAAAATAATTACTAGAAAAAATGGCTCATCTCGAGCTTTTTAAAAATGTCTTCTCTTATATAGATCAAGTCTTTTTTATCCTCTTCAAAAGTAGTAGCATTCCTCATTCTGTTAGCGTGTTTTATAAGTTCACTCATGTAATTAGGCCAGAGAGTCCCTAATACGCCATGCAAGTACTTTCTGTCAGGTAGTACCCGATAGTCGTCATAGTAATTCATGAACTTCATTATGCTAATCATCCTAAATTTGCTCGAAAATCTTTTTAACTGAAAGCTCTTCATTGTAAGGCACATTGAAAGTTTGAACATCTGCGCTTTTAAGTTGGTGTTTTTTGCCTGTCAGAAAATCCTTGAGAAATCTCATGGTGGTTTTGTTATCTGGTGGGAGGTAGTACCCCTCTATAAATATTATAATAATTTAAGTTTACTATTGAACTTCAGGAATTGAATCAGGTCTTTCTTGGATCTAAACTTTTGTTGGAGCTCCCTATAGTCATGGCCTCTGACTTCGTCACTTTTCATCCTAGATAAATATTAAATAATTGATAACTATTATACCTATTTGATAGTTATTTCTGTTTAGTTACTTTGAATCTTGAGGAGATTCTTGAGCTCTTTATTGAAATTCAAGAAAAGCTAGCCAATTTTCTATTGATTAGAATTTAATTTTTTAAGTTGAATATTAAATTTTGTAAAAGGTTATTAAAAAAAACAAATTGTTTAAATAGTAACTAGCAAGTAATTTAGCTACACCTTTGATATAATTTATAAACATAATAATTAGTGGTATTTTGTATTTAAGTTTTTGTTAGATTTATTATTTCTCATTTTGTAGGTTTATATGAAAAGTTTGAAAGAAAATAATTGGACATACATACTAGTCCAAAATAAGGGAATATTTAACTTACTTCTTAAAGTTTTGCTCAAGCTGACATATGCTTGTTCTCAATTTATTAGTGATTATATTCTCTAAATAAAAGTAATTATATTTCAACTAAAATTTACTTCATCATCGAAAGAGCCAATCTATAATAGATTTTAAATAATTTAATACTCCCAATACTAACCCTTCTTTGTAGTTTTTTATTATAGCAAAGTCTAAGTTTAAAATCTTTTTTTATTTT
Source organism: Oxytricha trifallax (assembly GCA_000711775.1). NCBI lineage: Eukaryota > Ciliophora > Spirotrichea > Sporadotrichida > Oxytrichidae > Oxytricha > Oxytricha trifallax. The sequence goes on along the minus strand of ARYC01011799.1, from coordinate 911 downwards.
AGCATTTTTTAGTTTAAAAGTATTTTTTGTAAAAAGAAATACTGGTTAACTTACCTTTTTAAATTTATTAGACTACCATCATTGAGACCTGCTATACTTCTCTTCATTATTATTAATTTTTAGTTTTAATTATTAAGTTTAATTTAAAAGTATAATGGGAATAGATTAATTGCATTGTTAGATAATAGAAATTTTTAAAAAATTAATTATTAAAAGTTGTATAATGGAACCTATCACACTTAAAACAAAGCCCTTTTATTTGTAAGTAAATTCATTTTTCTTCAGTTTTTAATGAAAGTGCACTATTTTAATTACTCATTTTTTTGTGGAAAAGTGAGATTTTACTCATTTTAAATATTTAGTTAAGTGGAAGGGGATATTTGGTTTTATTTCAGGCAAGGTTATTGGTGAAGCTATATTTTCAGAGATAATATTTAGTAAAGAATCAATGCTCGGAAAGAGAAAAAGGCTCGAGGTGGTTGATGACACAATAAGATAAGAGTGTAGATATTTCGAGCACTCATATGATAGAAAATGGTCACATAGCACTAATTTTAATCTAAAACATTAAGTTGAGAATGCAGGAACTAAGGCATGGGAGAATGAGATGAAGTCAACTTGCATCTTTTGCCACAAATATTTGGAAGAGTATTTATCTGCGTGAGACATTATGACAACATGCAAGCAAAGCCCATTGATGCTTAAATAATGAAAGAAAATTTTCAAAAACAAAAAGCTTCAGGAATATTTTACTGGGATCAAATTATTAAAATCAGAATCTACAAAAACTATGAGCTAGTTGCAATAGAGAGAAAAGTCAAAATTCTCACATACAAAGCACTCACTGAGCCTATAAAGTTTAGAAGAGATATAAATGACATTACAAAATGGCAAGAAATAGCTCAAGATTG
>ARYC01011798.1:0-12396 GCA_000711775.1 Oxytricha trifallax | reverse complement strand
AGAGAAGTTGAAGGGTGGGCTAGGAGAACCGAGAGATTTGCCGAGGACTAAAGGAGCAAGAGAAGATCAACAGTGATTAACAATAAGAGATAGATCTCAGCATAATCAATCGAGCTAAGTATATGCCTTTAAAATATAAGAGGGATAAACTCAAAACTCAAACAGGACCAAATGATGAGAGAAATAGAAGACAGAAAGCCAGACTTCATAGGGCTTGTGGAAACGAGACTTCAGAGATTGGTCGGAATTAACAATAAGAATATCGCTCAAACTTAACTTGCGAGAAATGGTGGAGTTCTAGTATTAAACAACGGGAAGTTCCACATGAAAACCATCAAAACTCTCAGATAATTTTTAGCGTGGACAATACTAAACGTGGGAGGCTACCCACTACATATTATCACAGCGTACATCCCCCCCTACTGCAACGATGAAGTAAAGAATTACAAAACAGACTGATATATATGATAAAATCCCTAAAACAAAAGTGCTAAAGACAAAGAATAATAGTCATGGGGGACTTCAACTTTCATATTAAAGAGCTAAGCAAGAGACTTAATAAGGAGGGACTTAAGGAATCTATTCCACATGGAGTGGAAACTCATACTAAAGGAAACTAACTTGATTAAATATTTTCTAATGTAGAAACTATTAGTTGGGAAACTTACCAACTCAGACTGACAGACCACAAAATGCTGCAAGTAAAGCTTAGAATCAAATTCTAAGACAATGATCTAAAACTCTCAGACAAGGAGGGTAATATAAGAATCTCAGATATTAGGAAACAATGCTGGAAAGCATTCATAGAGGAGGGAAGAGAACTAACAGGAGAGGACCTTGAACGTCCAATTCAACAATGCTTCCAAGACAGACTTGAAAAACATCATAAGGGAAAAAACTGGTATCAGCAACCCCCAGAATGGGCAATTAAGAATAGAGTGGGAAACATCAAAAACGTTTTTCGAGATACAAAGCTACAGTGGGGAGATGCTATCAGAGACATGGAGCACTGCTTGGATAGAAACAATTTGAAAGAATTCTTCTATCTAGTAAAGAGGCTCACAAAGAGCCAAAAATAATCACAACCCATCAAAGGGTTGACAATGTTAGAAGAAAGAGTCGAATTAGGAGAGTAAACAAAAAAGAGAATAGTAGAATTCTACAATTAGCTGTTTAAAGACGATAGAGAAAAGAAATTTGAGCCTGGGACGAAATAAGACATGTTCATGATTGACGAAGAGAACAAAAAGATATTCTGTTAGAGCATGGATGTCGAGAAGAGCATTAAGGAATGTAATTTTAACAAAGCAATAGGCCCAGATGGCTTCGATGGAAAAATATTAAATGAAATCGGAAAAGATATTTAGGACTGTAAGTAATAGAATAGCAGATTGGCTCAACTCAGCAAAAATACCTGAATACATCAAAGAAGGGAGATTAATTTTACTAAGCAAAAGTCAAGGCGACCTATACCCAGAAATATCCAACACCAGACCCATTGTGATTAATTCACATCTAAGCAAAATTGTGGAGAAAGTGATCATCAACAAAATTCAAGAGAACAAGAGTGATTTACTAATTACTGGTAACTACCAGAATGGGTTCAAGGAGAACAAGAGTACTCACATCAACCTAGTGAGATTACTAGAACATATCAAATGGTCGAGAAAGAAGAGTAGTAGTAGGGAAGCATACTTATTGGTAGATTTACAGAAGGCGTATGACTCGGTCTGGAAAGACAAGCTAATGACAATCTTGAGGAGCAGAGTTAAAAGTGATAGTGATGCGACAACAGTAGCCCTGATCGAGGAACTATACAAGAACAACAAGATAAAATATGAAGGGGAAGAGATATTAACCTAACAAGGGGTAACCCAGGGGAGTAGACTTTCACCAATGCTTTTTAACATCTATTTATAAGATGCCCTTTACTCTCAACCAGAGCTATTATCTCTCATTAAATAAGGCAAATTAATAGCATTTGCAGATGATTTACTGATAAATATCAGTGACCAGGAACAGTTTAAAAGAGTCCTGGAATGTTTCAGAAAACTAGAAAAGTCACACAATCTGAAACTAAACTAGAAAAAGACAGTATTTCTAAGTGACGCTAAGAAATTTGAAAATGTATTTCAAATTGAGGGAATTCACAAAGTAAAAGAAGCTAAATATCTTGGATTAAACATTTGCTTGAACACTTAATAGCTTCTAAGAAATACGTGGGAAGAATTAAAATAGAAAACTGCGTTTTATCAAAGACTTACAAAGTCGAATAACCCAACAATTTGTGACACTATAATGATGGCATAAATTAGATCGTTGCTAATTTACAAATACACCCCTCTTGTAGGTGCTTAATATGTCAAAATAAGCGAAATAGAAAAAATGGAGCTGCAGCTCAAGAGAATTGCATTCAAAACTTCGAGAGACATACCCAACAAAATTTTAAGAAACATCACCTAACTTAAAGAGACAAACACTAGCGAAATTATTCAAGAGTTAGTCTAGAAAAACCTCAAAAAGATAAGATTAGATATAGGATAGTTTGTAAAAAAAAAAGAAGTTCCGTAGATAATATAAGAAAATGGAAAAGCTTTGTAAAGAAAGAGAAAACTTTTCATAACCAAAAATGTGATGGATACGATGATGGCCTTAAGTCAGGGTAGAACGATTGTAAATTACGGCATGAGTCATTATTGTAATATTCACAAAGTCATGGTTGACTACAACCACTTAAGGAACTGTAACCTTATCAACACTGGAGGAGACCCCACAAGATTCTCTAAATAAATAAGAGAGAACAGATTAGTTGACATGGAAAGCCATACTCAGATTGAGATTATCTCTAACATGATCTGGTTAGATCAGAGAATAAGAAAACTAGAACATCACGAGTACTACCAACCAGTAAAGAGAACATTTAGAGTAACCTATGTCAAGAAAAAGGAAGTGGAATATGACGAAGAGAAATTACAACAAGTTCAATCTAATTGAACATTCAAATGAAAGAAACTCCAAGAGTATATTTAGATGGAAAATATGAGAATTATAATAAAGAATTATTAATTAAAAAGAACTTCAAAACTAAACAAAGACTAGATGGAGGAATCAAAATTCAGTAACCAAAAGAACAGGTCATAGAACAGAAGTTCAAACAACTCACTCAACAACAACCAATGGAAGAGCAGACAAGAGAAGAGGCAGTTCTGGGAGAAGGTATCGGAGATTAGGCACAGTCATAGAGACAGAAGTAGAGACCAGGAGGCCTTCGGAATCGGTGGAGAAGAGTAATTCAAGGTCCCGTTGAACAGACAAATGGGATTCAAGAGCAGACTCAGGATAGGGAACTCTAACCCTAGCAAGAAGATGAATCAGTCCCAGAAGCAGAGGGAGTAATTCGACAAACACGAGGATGGGTCAGAATGCATTCAAGGAGACTCAATGAAGCTCAAGCACCTCATCGATCTCACAGAAGTGAAATGCAAAGATTTCGACAAAATAATCTATGTCAAGAAAGGGTGGAAACCAATGACTTCAAGAATGATTACTATCGTGTGTTGCCCAAGCACCAGATCCAAAGTTGAAAAGGCGTTAGTCAGAAGATTCACAGATAGGGACAACGCTAAGAAGAATGGAACTAGAGAGAAAGACCTATGGTCAGAGAAACAGTTGAGACATTGGGAGGAGATTAACCGAGAGTGGGATCACTCAGATTTGACCCCAGGCTACCATATTCAAGAAACCACTATGGAAAAGAGTCTAAGTTTAGTGGAGGAAGTACAGTTTGCGCACCAGAAACTAAAATGCTCGATTCTACCACCAGTAGTCATGGATGACAAAGGGATACGCCAAAGGGAGAAATATATAGGCCAGACCAACTGGAAGATCGAGAATAGCAAATACTGGAGAAACCATGACGACATTCAAAGTGTTATCATACCCTTGGTCTGCCTAAGCATTGTGAAGAACTGCCAGAACTGGGTAGTACTGAAGATCGACAAGGGATCGAAGAAGCTGGAGATCTATGACTCGAGAAGGTAGATAGGAAGCTTAGCGTTAATCCAGAAGTTTGGGAGCCAGATAAACGAACTGATGGATGGGATTATGGGACCATCATACAAGGCAGAGAGCATAGTGAACAAACAAGATGTAAACTAGGTAACCTACCCCCAAGATTGTGGATTGTTAGCTATACTAATCGCAAATCACCTAGCACTAGAAATTGCTGGAGAGCCAATATTCCAGATATTCTCAAAGGACTGGTTAAACATGCAGAGTTACTATCTGATGTTTAACCTGGAGATCGGGTACAACAAGATGGAGATTGGAAAATCAGGACTCACTATCTAAGAAGAGGAAGCAGAGAGGAATATGGAACAGAAGAGCCTCCTTATCTGGGACCAAGTGAGCGTAGAGATGGGATCAGGAAATGCCAGACAAAACTAATAGGAAGAAAGATGGGAAGAGATGATCTTAAGAAACGAGTGGCAGTCAGAACTGGAATAGTAATTTGAAAAGTTCGAGGGCAACATTAGTGAACTGAATGAGAGCATGTCAGAGTTGGAGAATGTACTATTTAGCGACAAATCAAGTCACCCACCAAGGAACGAGGAGAAGCAAGAGGCAGTCGTTGGACTAGAGATCGCCCAAACCAAACCAAGAGAAGCAAAAGGAGAGGCAGACGAGGATACAAAAAAAGAGGAAGGTGCCATAGACAACCAGGAAGAATTGGGACAAAAGATTCAAAAGTGAATGAGCGGAGAACCGCATCAAGGTGCAACCTACACTTAGAAGAATTCTCAGCAATTACATCTATATATACGAAGTTGTTGTATTTCGTACATTTTAATTTACCTCAAGTTACTAAACTAACTAACTAAAAGCATATAGATTACATTAAGAAGGCACGCAGCCAACTGACCTCTGAAATAACAAAAATTATGATCAAGATTCATTATAAAAAGATTCCTGTTCTTGCCTAAATTGACCTAGACTCTTCACTTTAAAGTTACCTTATATTAGAAGGCTCCTTTGATAAGAAAGTTATCAATGATCATCAATACGCATACAAGGTGTATCCCTTCAACTATCTCTTAAGTGATGATAAATATCAGATGGAGTTTACAAATGAGTATCAAGTACTCACTCAAGCAAAGTTTAAAGAGTGTAGTTACTTAATCAAGCTCGATGCTATTCACCTTGCCAAGGATCATGTTGCTTTTAGACTGCCACTATATGAAATGACCCTCAGAAATTTCATTACTGATCAAAGGAATCATAAGTAGCTTGCTTTGATAGCAACTTAAATCTTACAAGGTATTAAAGAGCTGCATAAGTTAGGCTTTATTCATAGAGATTTGAAGCCTGAGAATATTATGATAAACTTCTCACCTGTAAGAGAAGCAATTATTGACTTCAACAGAGCATTAAGGGTAGAAGTGTCAATGCTTGGAAGTGTTATGGGAACTGCAGGCTATTATCCAGAAAGAGATGACTGGAGAGATGGAGACTTTCAATGGGATTTGTGGGCAATAGCAGCAATAATAATAATAGAGTGCGATATGCCTCGCAACGATTACTACTCAACAAGGAGTGAAAATGATGCGAAGCAAAGAATAAAGCTATTTATAGATAAAAACAGAGTATCTCTTTCAATGAAATAGATGGCAGAGTAAGTTATTATCAAGCCAAATCCACGATCAGACATATTAATTGAATAGATAGAATAGTGGTTGAGTAAAATAAACTTCAGACCTCTCCCACATGATCCAAAAGTGCATTTTGAGTGATTAAATTAAATACATTTACTATAAATTTCATATTAAAACCTATAAATAACCCCAACCCCTAACAAATTCCCTACAAATCAAAGCACTTATAAACCTCATTAAGGGGTTTTTTGCGATTTTGATTGTTGTTAACCTCTTTCTCCTTCAATCTATTATGCATATGCATCCCACTACTGTAGTACTCCACCAGTCAGCTACAAATCACCTCCTGGTTTTAATGAGGTGATGGGAGTTCGAAATTCAATCATTTTGAGGAATTCATGCTTGAAACTATCGAATATCTATTTTAACTTCTACTCAATCTTTAAGGTTGAGGAGTATTAGGGTTAGTTTTATGTCCTTTTTAACCATATTCTGTGACTCTGTATTAATTTCTATCAACAATTAAATATAGGGTTAAGTGTAGCTTTGATAGTTCTATTTTATACAAAGTATAATGATTTTTATTTCTTATTCAAAGTTATGTTAATTATTCTTATCAAATTCATAGTATTTAAAAGCTGTAGACTTACTTTAGACTCCACACTTTGATTATTCAAGTAATGTTGTCAAATCCTTGAGCAAAATTGAAAATCAGAAAGCAACTGAAAGTTTAAGGAATTGTAGATCTAGAAAGAATCCAGTATTTCTGTTGGTGATTCAAAAATTAATTTGATTTCATTGCCCACTTCCTATATTGCTTCATAAATCTTTTGTATATTTATAGATCTAAAGTATATAAACTCATTAATATATTATCTTTATAAGCTATACTCTCTGTTTAACTTATATTATTTTCCTATAATCTAGGGAATAAATTATACTTAATTAAAAGTGTGGTTGCCTAAATGATTTGCAGTCAGCGTGTTCAAATTTTCCTGGAAGTTGTAAGCTTTTATAGTATGAATGCTAAGAATTTTTGAGAGACTCTAATATGTGTTCAAGGTTAATATACTTTCTCCATTTCTAGGGTCTCGTCCACTCTTAAAATTTAAAGTGTCTATTTGACTTCTATAGCATACATTTTTAAGGTCTTTATACTTAAGGAGATCTAGTTATGAATGCTTATTTATCTTTGAATAGTAGATTTTGTACCGCTTCTTAAAATATTTGCATAATGCCAAGTGTTTTTCACCTCAATAAAAGTTGCTCTTTTTTTCTAGACTCTCAATATTTTGATTTATTGTATGAAATAAGCTAATGCCAGTTTTCCAAATACGAAAGAAATTTTAAGCTCTGTATGATTCATAAGAGGAAAACATTTTTTAAGTGCCATTCTAATGCAGTGATAGATACCTTTCTATAGATTTGTTATTTTGATTAATGAAATAATGATATTTTCGACTGCATGCGAAATCAAGCACTATGTTGCTTATTTCTGAAATAAAATTTTCAATAAACTTGTTTTAAATGCAGCAAGAGACAGCATTTTAAATGACAATGTGATTTTACGGTGGCTATTTTCTTATTAATTTGCATATAATAAGGCAAATTCCTATTATATTATAGTTTAATTCGACAATAACATATAGCTTATTTGTATTTGATTTTACTTTTACAACCTTCATAAATTTTGCACTATTCATACTTTTAAGTGAGTTTTATTTATTATTATCTCAGGTTTCCATTGATATAGTATGGCAGATATCCTTCGTTTAGAAATTTCTTAAAAATAAAATTAAACATGCAGAAAATAGTAAACCTTGTTAAAATGAAGGCTAAATGAAATGCAATGTTAATAATTTTATTAAAATCAATAAAAAGACAATCTTTTGAATAACGCATGGTTAAAAATAAATATTAAAAGAAAGCAAATAAATACGAATACAAAAGAATGTTAATTTTCCAATTAAAACATTTATATTGAAAAATATTTTATTAAGTATAATTTGTTAAAAGATAGAAATAAAAGGATAAAAACAAAAATGAATGAGGCATCGTGTTCCATGTGAGATGTGGTTTTTAATTGCTCCTCCAGCATTGTTGATATTGTCAAGCATTTTATTCATTAAGAACGGAGAAAGGTATTAATTGATCGCATAAATCTGATTGCCAAGATTTGACTTGCCAAGCAGCTATTTGGCTTGAAAATGATAATAAAATGGAAAAGTGAATTTCTTATGTCAGCATAGATTTTTAAACTAAACCTTATTTTATATAAATCTATAACAAGCCTTTGCATCTGAAGTCGCTTTTTATTTGTAGTATTTTTAGAGGATATTTGGCTGAGTATTATTGGAGAATCTTATGATTTAAATATTTTTAATCATTCAAATACCTATGAGTAAATATTTTTTTATTGAACAATTGACTATTAAAAGTTTAAAATACAATTATTTTGCCATCCATATTTTTGGGGTCGTGAAATTTATTTGATGTTGCCTGTCATTTCCATGGGTTATGTGGTTTTTAATTTTTTTTATTTTATATTTTTCATTTTTTATTCTTTTTATTTATTTTGAAATGGCATTTATTTTATTAAATATCTACTTGTTTTATTATTGAATTCCTTTTTATTTGAACTTTGACTGTAGATTAACCCATATTACATTTAATTTGAATGTATTTCTTTTTTCAAGAAAGATAAAGTATGTAAAGTTTTATTTCAAATTTATTTTTAATAGCTATAAATTGTTATTTAAAATTTACCATAATTTTCTTATCAATTGGAATGATTTATAAAACCCCATGAGTCAAAATTAAAGGAAAATTGAATTAAACAAAATGAATATTTAAGACGCTTAATTAATAATAAGACTTAAGGTTCCAGAGTCTTATTTTTACCTTAATATAAATTGATGCTTTCACTTAAATCCCTCACTATTGTTTATTGTTTTGATATTTTCTTTCCAATAATGATATAGTTACCTTATAGTGCTTTAGTGCGAGATTGATTTCGAGATAATTATTAACATTAATTTAAATATCCTCTGATTATTAATGTTATAGGCATTAAGTTGTCTTAATGATGCTTATATATACCAAGAGAGCAATTATTACATTCTTTGATTATTTTTGGAAAATTATTTCATAGAAGGAGAAAGCCAAACCTTTTCAAGTCTGATGCTATCTCTTGATGTTAATTTAATGATCTTTTAAAAATTCACAGCCATTTTGGTTCCCTATCATTTTAAGTTTTTTTCTCGCCTCTAAATCTAAAGAACCCATGCATCACTATATACTTTTTAAGAAATCGTTAAACTTTATAAGTCTGCTTGTGATATTTTAAATTTCATACCAATAATACTTGTAATCTCAAACGCGAATAGCTCGTAATTCAAAAGTATTTTCAAAATACAAAACCTGAAGGAAAGAACTACAAGAAGGGCGATATTTGAATTAAGAATGGGAAAAAGCAATTAAGAATTAATAATAAAGCGCCTTTTTTATTTAAGTCTATTAATTTTAAATATTTAAGACACTTAAATCAGCCGCCTAAATTATGAAAATATTGTAACTTTCCAATATTGAAACATCTGATAACTCTCAGATGCAAAACCTTTGCACAAAGGCAATCAAGAATAATTAAAGTCTTTAAGCTAGATGAGCAAGATTTCCTTCAAAAAGCTGATATAAAAAGCTTGCATTCATCTGAATCAAACGTGCAGCTAAGCAATGAAGCCTACTAGACTGAATCTAAAAGAGGAAGAAAATCAAAATACGAAGGGGCTGAATTTCCTGACTTAATTGACAAAGCGAAGCTTATTCTGCCTATTCACAATTACGACCTAGGTAAAATGCTTGAACTGGATGAATTCAGGCCTTTTGTTGGATCTAGAGATTTGGCAAAGTTTATAAGCAAGTTTATTTTAAACAAAACCACTTAAAGTACTGCTAAATCATTAAAGGATGCATAAATTAAGCCATTAAATGTACATCCTAGCTAGTCCAAAGAGCTGCCCAAGGGTGGTAACGAGGATAGAAACTATGAATTTGAGCAGCAATTTGTCTATAATCATAGGGATTCTTTAAACGCTCAAGTCAATTATGGAGCAAATATACAGTCTGAGCTAACCTCAAACAATATAAGAGAGTATATGATTCTCAAACCGAATGAAACGCAAGAGTTCATTTGGAAGTTGTTTAATCGAAATAGTTAAAGTTTGTTAGAATTTTTTCAGAATCTTAAAAGTGCATGCTGAGAAAACTTTTGTGAGTATTTGTTTAGAAACATTTACGAACTTAACCAATGAGCCTAGGAAAATCTTAAAATAAAGACTAGACTCTTCGTTTCATCTTTGCTTTACTATAGATATGAGATTATTGAGAAAGGTGAGACCTTGCTGAAGAGTGCCCTCATCCTTCTGGCTTAAAGACCAAACACCGAATAAGCCCTTGTACTATCAAATTACATCTTTATGAATGAGCCGGACTGCCTTTAAAAATTCTAAGATGAGCTTTCTAAACTTGATAAGAGTAATATAGGTATAATAAATTCCTTTTATGATTGGGACATTCCAATAGTTTAAAATTGACTCTTAAGCACTAAGATTAATTCCAAACACATTGCTTTGCCTGAGCAAGCCATTCATCCAAATACTAAAAGAAGATTATGGCTTGAGGCTTATTGGTCACGTGCCTATAAATGTTGTATGAGATTTTATAAAAATATGCGCGCTTTCAAGTGCATCTTCTTATTAAAAACTTGATAACTTTATTACTACAATGGGGGAAATATTCGTTCAGAAATGGGATTTCATAGACCAGGAAGATTTTACTCTTTATCTGTAATAACTATCGCAAGAACTAAAACTCAGAAATCCACTTTGGGTAACTAAATTGGACGAAATATCTGATTTAGGTAAGAACCTTGATAGTGTTTATCAAGAAAAGTGTGTTAGGTAAAGACGAGACATAATTTAAGATTGCCTCAGAGCAGATTTTGCAAAACTTAACTAACTGTTGCACGTTCCCAATAAAACTGTTGATTTTAATGACGAAGACAAGAAGAGACTTTTAAATTAATTTAAAAGAATTAATAAAGATTGCAAAGCAGTGAAAGAGTTCTTGTAGGCTATGCCAGATAAATCATTTTGATTGACAAATTAGATTTTAAGGCTCTAATAGATTATAGGATTTAACTTTCTTGCGTTGTAAAAGTTGGCTTTAAATTACTTACTCTTGGAGGACTCTAAATTTATCTTTATCAACTTTGGAGTTGGTAATGGTAAGACTTTGTTGTGCTAAACTTTAGCAACTCTCTATGCAAAATCGTCCTAATCTCCTGTATTTATTATTGGAAAGAACGATCACTTAATTTTAGAGATGAAAAGAGATTTGAATAACTTGTGACTAGCTTAAGTCTCAACATTAATGTAAATCAATATGAGAAGAAAGCAGGTGTTTACTATTTAACTCAAAAATTTCTTGAAAATTAATTTGTAATTCAAGACATTTTGGAAATTTGGGGCTAGTCAATAATCTTAATTGATGAATATGACTGGATTTTCTTTTCTTTGAAGGAAATATCGCGTAAATGGAGAAAAATTTAAAATTCTTGAATTGTACTAAGCGTTTATTGGGTTCACTGGATCAACATTGAGCTTTAAAGAAGCAAATTGCTTATAAATCGCATTTAAGGCTAGCAAAATATTATTTCCAAAATAAAGTTCTTTGGTTGGAGATAAGAGAATAAACTTGGATTAAGAATTAGTTTCTTCAAACTAAGCAGATTATTCCAAAAGAATTTTTGAATTGTCTGATAGTTACTCCAAACTAACACCTGTTATTATTGTTGCCCATTAGTCTTACTCTATTATTGAGAGTTACTTTCGCAAGTACTCTTGAATACCGTTTTTCTCATGAAAAATGTAAAGGGAACTAAGCTTGAAGCGTAATTAGATTAAATGTTTACAAGCAAAAACGGGGAGGGTCATTATGGAGTCTTTTTACTAAATGAATAATAAGGAAGAGGAACTGATCTTAAAACAAATCACGAGATCGAATTTGATGGTGGCCTTTTTCTGATTGTTGCAGATGTGTTCTCGACTAGATTGACTTAACAAATAATCGGAAGAGTGGGAAGATTACATCGTATAGGGACTTACAATTAAATTGTTTATAAGCAATCAAAACCCCAAAACCCCTTAATGAGGTTTATAAGTGCTTTGATTTGTAGGGAATTTGTTAGGGGTTGGTGTTATTATTGCTAAAATAGATAAAAATATGAAATTGTATTAATTAATCAAAATTATTTTTATTTATATTAATTTTAACCAACTTTAGATTTCGTTTGTATTTTAACACTTATAGCTCAATGTTTGAAATTTATTGATAATTTAAGTGAGATTGCCCATTTTAAAGCATGATCTTCAAATTTTTTGTCAAATTCACTAGTTGAATGACCGGTAGCAAATTTTACTGTCTGTTTGATAAAATCATCAGCTGATATAAAAATCTGTGGACCAAATTTCATCGATCGAGAGTGGAACCACCATAAATGGTCAATATCTCGTTGCTTGATGAGTGTTTTGTCAAATTTGGGACCCGATCGTATTCTCCATATTTTAAAACCCCCAGCTCAGCGACTTTCAAGTCCTGCTCGACTGTTTGAGCACCAAATTCGGCAGCTTTAGTGGAGGAGGAGCCAAAATGGCCATTTCAATGAGCGAAAATGAGAGAGGTTTTT
>ARYC01011797.1:0-15630 GCA_000711775.1 Oxytricha trifallax | reverse complement strand
GAGAGAGGTTCGTTGATTATTGCGAGATAAATAATTCTCACTTTCATTAAATTGTTATTTCTTTAATAGATTAATTTTATTAATCAGTGAAGCTGCTGTTCATTAAAAATAGTCATTATAATAGATATAATCTATATTTTATTTTCCTTGTCTCCTCCTTAATATCCCATACAGCTTGAAAATTTATTAAACTAACGACCATATTACTCGGACTGCTTCCTTTCTAATTCATTTCAATTCTATTGTGATCGATAAAATTGTTATTCATTTACAGGAGTTTAACATTGTACTTGCATTATCAACTGGTTTCTACTTAATTTCAGACATCGCACCTTTCTTTAAAAGTTAAAAGTCTTCGTAATTTGTCTGTGTTTTACTTTACTGGAATGAGAGATTTTTCAAGTCATTAACATTTGTGTTCATGAATTCAGATTGATAAGGAGCAACATAGCTTATCCTGCCCTTCTCTGATCCATTAATTAATATTTAATGCTGAGATTCTTTCATTCTTCCCATACTTTAAATCATTATATTGCTATTGCTATATGGGTTTGGGAGCTCTCTTTGATGTCGATATTTTTCATAATGAACCCACCAACTGATTGAGCTACATCCTCCTCCCTAATTTTTTCATGAATTGTCTCTAGCTCCGACTTGTTCTTATTAAGAATTCTGTTGATGTTATTTACTCTTTATTTGTTGAGAGCAACAGACTTGCTTAAAGGAATTTAAACATGGCTTTGATCATCTCCTCCAGCTCCAAATTTAATAACACTAGGCATGTGCTGGCCATTCGTAAGTAACGATGGAGTTTCTTTGGGAGATGATGCATTTAATTTCTGAGATGAGCTGTTCTAAGAAACAGCTTGATGTATTATCCTTGTTTAATCGTCATTTGGCCCTAATTTATCTTAAGACTAAGGGGTTCTGTTATTTTACCCTCTATCTGTCTACTATCCTTTCAGTTGAATCTCTGTTGTGTTTGAATTATTAAATAGCAAATGAGAGTCTTAAGACAACATTGATTTATGCTAATGCGTTGTGGTCTACTGTTTTTACCTCTGCTCAACATGTTTCACCTTATCTAATTTTTATTTTCTTTTTCTCCAAAGCAAAGAAACCCTATCTTTTGACTTTTCTTTGCTACTTAACCGACATCTGAGATCTTTTGTTGCAGCTATATTCAACTTTGACTATCAATTAAGTTCTGTTCAATCTTATCCTTGCTGTTTAGAATGTCTTTTATTTCATGGTCTATTTGCTCAACTCGATCCCAGTCTCCTTCTTTAAATTGCCAGTGTCTAAATTAACTTATATTTCATGCTGATTTTCTTCATCTTAATCCTCCTCCTCATGATTGATCTCTGAAGATCTTAGACTTATGATTTTGTTTCCCCAGTTTAATTTAGATATATTCGAATGTAGTTAATTTCTTATGCTGCAACATTATGTGGAATGATATTAGATGACCCAGGAATCCAATTTCAGCTGTGTTAAAATAAAGGAAGCTATAAAAAGTACATTTAATTCTGTTTTCATACTCGTTTTGTAAAACTATAAGAATTTTGATGTTATATTATTTAATAGAGTTACATTCTTGTTTTGTCAAGTCAACAAATAAATTAATAAATTAGGGTAAAAACCAATTCAAATATACCTTATTTAATATAATTTGTCTTTAGAATACATATATCATTAGTATATAACAATTATAAAAATAGCTATCAGAGCTGTTAATAAGAATAAGTACAGCGGCATCAACAACATTATGCATAAGTCACATAAAGAAAAAGCTAAGGATAAACTCTAAAGAACTATAAATAGTTCGACTTTCCTATACAATTACACAACCACCTGCAGTGATGATCAAATCCATCGACGCATCTGTTACATTATCCAAAGTGTTTGAGGAGTCTTAGACATGAGTATCGCATACTTCACAGAATAGCTCAAATTAAGTATTGTCGAAATATTTCCTACAAAAGAGTCATTAAATTAGAAGATAAAACACCCTTAATGCTCAGCTTCTCTCTGTGCGTAAAATGTAGGATCAGTGGGATCGTTTTTTGTTGAAATAAAAGCATAATAGAGCACAGTAGTTAACAATAATGTAAAAACAGTGCCAATCACCGCTGAAACTGCTGGCATGTAAGCAAAAGTCACTACGTTAATAAAGTAAAAAGCGTAGACGTCCAGTCCGAAGATAAACCACGAGATAATTTGAAAAGGGTGGAAGGGGAGAGCAAACCCATTTTTCTTGACCTTTTTCTTAATAATTTTGACATCTCCGCCGCCCCATTCCCCTGCATTTGTATTTGAATCGATATTGTCTAAATCCTTAAATCTATGTCCTTCATCCTGGCTTCTCATATCCTGGTCATTATTTATAGCTTCACTCTCATTTTTATCATCTACAGAGTTCCTGCGCTTATCAGGAGTTCCCTGAGTTTGCTGCAATTTATGTGTTTCATCTGGCTGCGATGTTTGCATTTTTTATTTTATATAATTTTGTTTCAATAATCACTCATTCTAAATTTATTAGTTAGTGATTGCTCTATCACCTACTAACTAATTTAATTAACAAAAAATCACTGTAATTATTACATTTAATCATTATAACAATATAGTATATATATAAATATATATTTTAATTATAATATTTGAAAATAATGGAAAGTAGAGTATAATAGCAATAGCAAGATGCTGTAGCCTAGGAAGAGCAGAAATTGGCTTAATTAGACATTAATCAGCAATAAGATTAACAGTAATATCAGGATGAAGAGGATTGAGTTAATTTTAATTAAAAAAAAATTTATGAAAATCCATCAATTTTATTTTAATGGAAAACTTAATTTTAAATGAGAAAATAATTTTAAAATATCAAAGTAATAATTTAATTATTTAAAAAAGAAAAATATATTGGTATATTATTTTAATTTTTAAAAGATATTTATATCCATTTAAATTGATACAAATTTATTTTTTTAATTGCGATATTTATTAATTAAAATAATATTAATACTGATTTATTGTCAAATAAATCAGTATTAATATGACTTATTTTATACTCTAGTAATTTAACTATATGAAGTAACAAGAAAATTTAACTGAGGAGCAAGAGGCAACTCTGTTCGCATTTTTGCAGAAAGTTTAAAAAGCATGTGACGAAGATTCAAGTGTGCCTGATTTCGTGGGACTTCAAGTTGGAGACTGGTTGAAGGAACTCTAACACAAAAATGCTGGCTAACCTATTCCTTAAGATCATTAACTCCAAGAGTGAATAGTTATTTTGTATGTATTAACTTTAAAACTTCTTACTATTCTACTCTCTTAAATTAAATTGGAATCAAGATCGACTGTTGATAAAACACCTAAATCAAATACTCCAACAAGACGTGACAATTAAATCAAATTATATCAAATTATTCTTAAATTTTAATTTATTTCATGAAATAATTTTGACTTGGTTTATCAAACTAATGTATCAATTTTTAATTATTACCTTTATAAAGTCATTTTAATCAAGAGGTTTATATAATGAAATTTAAATTGAACTTATAATCTTAAATTATTCAAAGTAAAAAAATGGATAACACAACACAATTTATGATCGCTTTGAAAGCGACAGTCATTGGAGATTCAGGAGTAGGAAAATCCTCGTTTTTACAGTCACTTCAAAACAATAAAGAAATTGATTAATTAATACAAGAGCCAAGAAAAGACCACAATTCAGATGAATTTTAAGAAGTTTATGTTAAAGATTTCAAAAACAATGCCCAAATTTAAGTAATAAATATAAGAAAACGTATAAATGGATTAATTTATATTGTTAGTCCAAATTTTATTCCAATTCACAAGTTATATGCGATACATAAGTTAGTCGGTTTGCTGTATCCTAATGTATGACATTTCAAACTATGACACCTTTGAAAACATTTCCACATAAATATTTCGATCTGACTAATTAAATATGGTCTCTGATTGTTCTTTTATATATTGGCAATAAAATGGATGTAGGTGCTAACTTAAGATAAGTAGAAATGGATTTAGCATAGGAAATAGCTCAATCTAAGGGCGTTCTATTTAATGAAGTGAGTAGTTAAAAACGCAAAAACATAGAGCTAGTTTTGAAGATGCTTAGAACTAGAACTGCAAGGTTACTCAGTGAAAATAGAGATCTCTGCTAAATACTTGAAAATAATACTCCACTGTAAACTAATAATCTTCTTAAAACATATCCAAGCATCAAGACAAATAGATACAACCTTGATCAACACAAATTTAAGATAAGATATTGGATTAAGTTTAAAGCAGTAACTTCTCAGATTAAGAAGATGATGATTTGGATTACATGGAAAAGAGAATGATATTTATAGAAGATAGGAATAGAATATCCAATTAAAGTTCTAATATGAACACTTAATAGATCACCAATATACTTAAATAACTTAATACAGCCAGCATAGTAAGTAAGTACTATCTTAATATGTTAATTTATATTTTTGAATAAGACAAGGATGTGAATATAAATGATTTTTAAAGGAGGCAAGTTAATTATTATATGATAAATAAGTCTTAGTTTTTATTTAAATGTGATTTGATTTATTTAAATTTAAGTAAGTTTTTAACAACATTTTAGAATAGAAACTGTACTAAAGTAGCACTTCAAATGACATTTAAGCAGACAACGTAAACACTAAAGACCATAGTTTATAACTAAATGATATCAATTAGATGATGATGAACTATGACTTCAATAGATATTAATAGAAGCATCAAGGCAATCTCCTGGATGATATAAATTTAGCATATGAAATGGATGAAATTAATGTGATGGAAGATGATAAGTTGTTGCAGTGTTTAGAAAAGAGATTCAAGAATATAGAATACAAGAATAAACAGTAAGAGAACTAATTGATGATGACTACAGACACATAGGATGACTTCAAGCAATATGCAATTAGGACTGATGAGTCACCAAACTTATACAAGACTGAGGATCAAACTGTTTAGACTCCACAATTTCAAATTTAATCATGATTTAACACTTAAACTCAACAAGATTAATAGAACAGGTCTAAAACTGGAATTTAGAGTATTATATTACAGTCATGTGCACTTAATGAGCTTTAAAATGTCATGAGTAAATATGATAATCAGAACTAGGATAGTTTCCACTGAGAAGATGGATTTGTTCCTTATTCGCAAAATAAAGTAGAACAGCAACAACAGTATAATTTGTAAGATAAAGAGATAAAGTAGACTAATTCAAATACTGAAAAAAGAGTAAATAATAAATTAAAAGACAATGGATTTATCAAAAATCTTGATAATGACATCAGAAAAACAAAGGGGAGTATAAAGGAAATGAATGATAGATTTGACAAAATAAAATAGATTTAACATTCCTCGTAATCCCTATAATTTTTATTTTAATCTCCACAAAGAAAAAGCATGAGTAGTATCAGTCTAACTAAGAGATTTGGTGATCACAGTAGTAGGAACAATTATAACAGGATTTACTAAGAGTTACTTCAAATAAAGATGTGTCTGTATTTGAGGCTTCACTATTTAAATCCTTTGATTAAAGATTGTCTTAATAAAACCTTGATAAATCAATTCAGAATAACAAGACTAATCAAAACTAATTGGTAATAAATAATTATTATATTTTAAAATGAAAGGATCACAATTGGGAAACAAGATTAAATCAAGGAATGCTTAAAATAATTACCATCCACTGTTGACAGATAGACCCTTTTAGTTCAATAAATTAACTTCAGCTTCTTTCATAGTAGACCACAAAGAAAAGCCACTTATATCTTTAAGAATTAAACTTTCATCAAGTCATTACATAAGTGCAAGTGTCTATAAAGACGACACACCTCAGTCTGTCTGTCGCTGATCGAGTGTTCAGGCATGCAAACCCCAAAACAAATACAGAAACTGAAGATTTAATTCGATATTATTTACTCAAAGATCAGAGAAAGTTATTAACTTAAGTGATAGAATCACAAGTCAATGCTTACTTACATCAGTTAATTGAAAGAAGTAGTTGACAAGCAAAATAAAGATTTAAAACATCAATAGAAGCAGTTGGAATAAATTGATGAACGAAAAAAGAGACTGCAGGAGGATTCCTAGAGATCTATTGAGTAAATGAACACAGCAAAACGTTAAAATGTTAAGGAAGATAAGAAAAACAAAGTACTTTGTAAATTATCAGTCATTGTTGGAGGAGATATTGTTGCTAGAGAGGGAGATAATTTGCAGTAACATTTTAAGAATTCTTTGTAGAGTTATGGTTTGAAAAAAGAACTCATTCCAACTAAAATTCAATATTTAGATTAAATTAATCTAGAATACTAACATTAAGCCAAATTAATGATTAGTAGCTTAGAGTTGTTAATTAAAAACAACGAAGGAAAAAGAAACTAATAAGCCATGATTAAAAATAGAAGCAACATTCAAGCCAAATCATTAGATGAGTCTTCTATGTATTTGGAGGACATGAACTAAAATTTAATGAAGATGTGAGTCCTTACAGATCATTTAACAACCAAGCAAATGTTTTATACGAAGCTCACAGTCCAGAGGGCGAGAACTATGAAAATAGATCTAATCAATTACACTCTAGTAACTAGACTGAAAGAAACGTGTTTGGAATATAAAATGAAAAGCAGACCCATTATTTATTCAGTTCAGTGTAAAAGAATAAAGTTTAGGTTCTTTATTAAAGCAATCTTTAAGCCTCTGATTTACAGAGAAGCTTATTATCTAGCTAATAAGCTTTTTCCAGACAATTAAATCTGAGTCAGGGCTAACTACTATTTAGATTAAATTTTAAAATTGGTGATGGTAAAACAGCTAAAATCAACATCAGTGAAGGGGATAATTTCAAAATTTTGGCATAGCAGTTTGTTGAAGAACATAATATAGGTGAAGACGCAGTTTATTAGAAAGTACAATATCTCTTAGAACAAACCTATAAGACTAAAATGCAATAACAGTAGAATTGATAAACAGGATAAAACTATTGACACTTAACTTTTAATGTGAAATAAGTATTTTTATTCTTAAATGTAAATCTATATCCAATATTTATTTTCAATATTTATGTTAAATTTGAATTGATATAATATATTTATAATTAGTGAGCTGTGATCTCTGGTGTTCTACGAAATAGATAGTGTAAGTATATATATAAAGATCCAGGTCTATTGAGTGCGAGTATGAGGTTTGAGGCAGGTGTAAGCATAGAATCGCGGAGATGTGAGAGCTTGGGAGAGTGAGTGAGAGGAGAGCAATAACCCAAATCATACCTGATAAATTATCATCTATTTGATTGTATAATTAGTAAATTATTAACAAAAAACTGATTATTATTAAATATTCATATCATAGTATATAAATTATTGAGTTTGAATAGAACTGCAACTGAGAGTTATTCATAGCTAAGTTTTTCATGTACTCATACTAGTACCGATTAGATATAATACGGTCCCACACATAGGCATTAATTACCTGTTTTAAAGTTTGAATTTTAGTAAACATCATAATTTATTTTTATAATTGTTGTACTTTTAAAATTTTTTTATAAAACAAATTTATTGAAGAATTATCATGGTAATTTTGTCTATTTAAATTTCAAAACTTGAGAAAAATGTTTATTTTTTTAATATAATATTTTTGTCTTTTTTAAGTTACTCTTAAATTAATCATTTTTATTAATTTGAATTTTTACCAATAATAAATATTTGATCTAAGTTGTTTCAATGAAAGAATTTTGTTAATACGGTAATTATTATGAGAAATAGTTGTGATAATATAAAACTTTGATATATATATATATTGTAAAATTTATAGATAAATTAGCATGATATTATAAATACCCATATTTAAAGTTTGGATATCCCAACATAATATTTATAGTCAAGAATATCAGCGTCAAGAGCTACTCTAGGTGGCAACGCTTGACAAGATTTCCGAAGATAAAAAGGGCAAAAAGGGAAAGAAAAAGCTAGGAGGTATGGCTGTGTCTTCAACCGAAAAAATTAGACAATCTAAACTATAAGCATATTAAAACTTATTAATAGATTTATAATTAAATGAATGGGTATGTGCTAGTCTCTTTAATTTTTAATTTATTTTATTTAGACCGATCATATTATTGATCAAGAGGACCTAGCCAAGCAACTTGAGACTGTTGTCTATAATAATTAGTTGTCTGAGAAGAAGGGACTACCTTGGTATCTTGAATTCCTTCTATAATTAATTTTATAGAGACTTTTCAACTATTTACTATGAGCTGAAGCCCTTCTTTACTTCATTTCATTTTACTTTAATATGATTAAGCTACACTTATGACTTAATTCAAAAACTTCATCCACTTAAATACAAATATATAAAGTAATTGGAGATCAACGCTGTTGAATTGGTTACAGGAGATATTGTTGAAATCAATAATATAAACTCAATAATCATTATAATCTTAGATTACTAATTATTAGTTTAAAATTAAGCACAGGAGATTATGTAATATAATTATTCTCAATTCTAATCTTATTAATAAAAGAATTAAAAGTTAAATTTTATCATTAAATTTATTTTCAGCCAAAGTAAAGTTTAAATTGATTATTGACAAAATTATTTTTTATTTGCTCTCTTTTTATTAAATATAAAAATGTAAATGAATTCTTAAATATAATATCTAAATAGGTTTTTAGCATGAACAAAATTATACCAAGCAAATAATTATTTTGAGATTGCCCAAAATAATTTAAAATGTTTTAAATAAAAAAGAATATATAAATTAAATGGGATTTTAATGAAGAGAACATTACAGCTAATGTTGTCCTTATTAAAACTAAACAATTGATTAATAGTTATATATTTATAAAATGATATCTTTTCTTAAACTGCTAAGATTACCAGTAGAGAAAGCAAATATTATTAATTTAAATACTTAAAGATTAAATTATTATAATAATTCCCATTATGAATTTGACAAGTAAGTGTTTAGCCATGATTTATTTAAACCCTTTTTGTGTCTTGTCAATACCCTATCTTAAGTAGACCTTTCTTGTTTCATCATAGAAGAAGATAATCATGTTGATAGACATTTCAGGAATACTGAAATGACTGCAGACAACAGCTCTTGTACCAAGACCATCTTCAATTGGCTGAACATAACTTCCTTTTTAATTTAAGATTAATCATAGAAATATAACATAAATAACCCAGAAATATTCTTAAAAAGTAATAATGATGATTTGATAAGAGATTATGATTGAAGAAGTTGATTTTTATTAATTATATAATAAAAGTAAGTGTTTCAAGCAATCCAACCTGTGTATCTGACTTTACTTTTTTGTAATTTATCTATAAAAATACGACTTATTAAAGTTTCAAAAAGAAGTGAGTAGTTTGCTTGCATATTGCCAGTAAGTTGTAAGATTTTATTACTCTTCTTGTATTGCAGATCAAAAGATTGATCCATTAATTAAGTGAGGAAGGCTCCTTGTCCGTACTTTTGGGCTTCAGTAGTGTAACAAATTTAAGTATTTAATTATAAGTATATCTGGGAATATCCTCATCATTAGGATCCCATTTGCATTGAGACCATTCTGCTGCTCTTCTGTGACTGTAAAACAATCTTATGTCCACATAGGATTCAGTCAATAAAAATAAAACATTTTGACTACCTCCCTCAAAATAGATAATTTGAATTTCAGATCTGCGAAACATTTATATTTAAAACAGTAATTATAAATATATAAGAATATTCCAAACACAAGTAATATAAAACTTTTAAACTTTTTATGGATATTTACTTATAAATAGATGAATGAAATTATTGTTTTTAATTTTATAAGCAATTGCTTTTATTTAAGTTAATAATTTTGTTTTAAAATAAATTTTCATAAAAGTAATTAAATCTATATAAAAAAAAGACATTTATTTGATTTTCAGTTTCGTGGAAAAATTTTACAAATTAATTTTAATTACATATTTTTAAGTATTGGGCAGGAAAAACCTTTTTTGGGCAGGAAATTTTCTTCTACCTTAATTTTATCTACTTAATTAAATGCTGCGTTATATGGAAAATAACAAAAGATCAAAGCAATAACATGATAAGAAATTAAAGTAATTTATGTTGAGCATGTTAATTGTAATAAATTCAAAGAAAATTAATTAGATTAAAATTTTCGATACTAATTTAATGAATACCATTAAATATATTTAATTTTAGTAAGTCTCAGATCTATGAAATTGTCAAATATCTAAATCTAGAAAAAAAATTTAGAATTTCATGGCTCCTAAATTAAATTTAGATTTTTTCACCGATCTGGAGAGAGATCTGAAAACTCTCTCAAATCTGGAACTAAATAAATTCCGTATTTGAAAGGGAACTCTATATTTTAAATGCTATAGTAAATTAAAATTTGTTTATGAATGCTGTCATCCCAGAAAATGGATGTTTTATCATATCCGTATTGAGAGTTACCAAAGTTTAGATGATTTGGATCATAGACATCATTGGAAGCAATTAATGATAAATATATTATTATTATTCAAAATGAACCATATGAAATTAAATCTTATTTCTATATAATGCGATTTTTTTTGTAATTTTTTAATTTATAATTATTATGATAATAAATTCCTAATTAAATGTATATTTTTTTATATTTTAACTGTATGCTAAATTAATTTGTCATTACAAGTTACTTGAAGAATAATTGATATATTTCGATTAAATCTCATAATTAATAAATTAAATAATAATCATAACCTTATTTATTACTTACAGCACATGATTGGAAAATTCCAGTTTGCATTAAATGAATTTAATATGAAGTTTTGCATTGACTAAATGATCGACATCATTATTTGGCATTCTCTCCATGATATCAAGCTAAGCTGTAATATATATATATTTATATATTTAGCATATCAGTTCCAATATCAACGCAAAGAATTAGAATTTTATATTATAATCTGGAATAACCCACAGATATTTATAAATATCAGTGTATATTATTTTCTAAAAAATATAATTAAATAATAAGAGTAAATTTAAATATAATAAACATTTTCAAGATAATAATCTACATAGAAATATAATAATAAGGAATTTTTTTTTAAAAATGAAAATTTGATTTGTTAAAATGCTTTTAAAAAATAATTAGTTGAATTGTATTTCATAGGTAAAATAAAACTTTAATTTTAAATTTAGACTTATATGGAAAAATACTTAGAAAAGAAAATTTCTACTGAAAAATATAAAATTAATAACTTTTTAATAGCTTTCTTATAAATAAAATATGGTTATTTAGGTTTTTAATGTTAGATGAGAGATTATATCAAATTGATTTCTTTAAGTTAAATTACTTTAATATGAAAACCATTCACAATAGAACTGAGGTTATTGTCTTAATGATTGTAAATCAGAAGTTTTTGGGAAGGAGTAGTTCTTGCGAGCAAGATTTCTGCTTTTGAAATCATATCAAGATACTCAATTTTCTCAGCATGAGTATCCCTTGCATAACGATAGCTCAAAGAACTAAAAAATAATAAGAATAGTATTAGAAAATACTAGTTAATTTTATGATAGGTATTATTGTGGCTAATGTACCAGAGGGACTATTGGTTACTGTGACTGTGTGCTTTGCTCTAATTGCCAAGAAAATTGCACAGAAAATGGTGCTTGTTAAAAATTGGAATCAGTCGAAACACTTGGATCAATTTGACATATATAAATGACAAGACTGGTACTCTTACTCAAAACAAGATGATAGTTTATATTTTGTTTTATTACTTGACCCTTCAACCAACTTAATTTCAATAAAATTAATTCAGATGCCTAACCTGGATACGATATTGAAAACCATAGTTTCTAATAACTTATGCAATATGTCGCTTTAGGTACCAAAACCACATTCAATATTAGTATTATTTAATTATTAGAATTCAACTTTTATTTAAATATTTATAATTCTCTTACATGCCAACCACCGAGGAGATGAAGAAGTATATTGCTATTAAGAATGAAAAGATACCTGATGCTTACAAGAATCACGTTCTCACCGAAGAAGAAAAGAGAGAATCCACTGAAGCACTTTTAGCTGCTGAAGAAGAACAAACCATCAAAAACAAAAAGACAAAGGGTGATGCATCAGAGTCAGGTCTTATTAAGTTCCTCCAACCAATCTGGGATCTTGAACAATACTATTTAATATATTTAATACAGAAGAAAGTACCCAGTCTTCATTTTTGAATAAGATGGAAAGCCAACTGAAACACTCATTCCATTTTATTGAAAAATATATTGGTTTAAAATAAAAAAATATGTAATTATTGTTTTTTATCAGAAATCAAATTCAACATGTACGTTAGAGATATGAATGAAAAAGTTAAGGATTTAATCATAAAAAATAATTATATCAAATTATAGTTTATTTACTCTTATGACACCTTATTTTAAGATTTATTTTTAATTTATAGCTAGATTAGATTTTAATTATACTGAGACAACAGAAAATTGAATATCTTTGTAATGAAATTCAAAAGTTTGCTCCGTAATATTTTCTTAAAAGATAATTTCTTCTAAGACTTATAAATTGTTTAATATGATATGAAATAAGCTATTAAACTGCGAGAGAAAATTCACAAGTTAAGATTCATTATAAAAAGTATTTTATATATAAACTTAAAAATTGAGGAACCTTCTTTCAACATAATTAAGAGTAAAAAAAAATATAATACAATAAATCTTTTGAGATGAAATATTTTTTAGAGACTTTTCTTAATCCTTCCTTTTATAAAATTAACTTGCTTTAATTTCTAAAAATTGATTGAATTTGATGGAATGATACTTGTAATGAAAGGTGCACCAGAGAGAATTCTATTGATTTTTACAAAGCAAGATTTTAATTAACGGACAAGAAATCCCATTTGATGATAATGCTAGAGTAATTACAATTAAATCAATATTAAACTCGGAGAAAGAGTTCTCGCTTTCGCTAGATACATATTAATAATATCAATTATTTAAATGAATTTAGAAACTTTTGTTAATTATTTTAGATACACACTCGAACCTTAAATCTATTCTAAGAGTCCCGCTTATCCATTCAAATTTGTGGATTATTAAAATAGAACGAAGAAGAGGATACCAAGTGAAATCAAATCAAATTTTTATAACCAAGTTGGCTATTTAACCAATATAAATATAAATAAATAGAAGTATCTAGTTAATTTTAAAATTAATTTTTTTTGTGACAGTTCTATCTCCAGTTTTATATTTTAAATTTTATTTTAAATACGATATAATTATTTAAGGATCCTAAATCACCCAGTGATGGATTGATACTTCTAAATATTATTAAATAAAATATTTAATATTTATTTTATTAATTATTTATTTGTGAAGAATTGTTATTGGGAGCTCCCTTTTTACGTAGTGAGTTATCTAAGTAAAATTTTAATTTTAAATTTAATGAATTCTACATATAATTTTGGATTAATTTATTTTAAAAATTTTATAGTTTAGGAATATATTTAATATCTTTTAGAAATTCCAAATTTTAAGGTTAATTTGTTATCTAATACTATACTTGAATTAAGAAAAGGAATATATGTAGGAATTTTATAAAAGTTACTCATTTTAATTTAAATCGAAATTCATTTGGAAAAGAAAAATAAATGTTCAATAAAATTAAAATGAAAATCAAAAGATATAGGATAGATATTATAGAGATCCCATATAAGGATTGCTAAAATTATTTTTTGTTGTTGTTAGAGAGTATGATTAACGAATAATAATATTTAGGACAAATTCACTTGCCAATAAACTTCCCAATTTTTAAATTTTTATCATAAGACTTGACAGTAAACTTCTCCCACCCCTAAGATTATAATTTTTTAAAAAAACTATAAATAAATACAAAATACTGGTTTAATAGAGAATTCTTTGCAGATGCAGCAATATTAAAGAATAGTGCACTTGTGAATGATGCCAATGATGAATTAGTTAAATAATAAATATTATATAAGTTTATCAATTTGATGTGAAGGGATGGAAGAAATGGAAGGAAGTTTCTGAGAGAGATGATTCAATTAAGGGTTGGCTCCCCATGTTCAATCTTACTCTTGTTGGTTTAGTTTCACTCAATGATCCCCAAGACCCAAGGTTGATATGTCAGTCTTGATATGCAGACAAGCTGGTATTAAAGTTATATTATGGTTATTGGAGATCAAGCTCCCACCGCAGCTGCTATTCAATTGAGCTAATATTTATCCCACACAAAGTTAACATCATCACAGATCCAAAGCTTGATTATCATTACTTAATGAAAGAAGAAGGACTTAGTCCAGATGAAGCCTGGGATAAATCAAGAGCTATCGTTTTAATAATTTGCTGAGAAGCATTAACAAGAAGAAAAACTAGACGATCTTGATCCTGAAAAAGGTAGATTCTTGATAAAACATAACATTACAAGTTTAGTCATATAGCTAAAATAGAAAAATTTGAGTAAATTTAATTGATTAATCAACTTTTTACATTTCTTTCTTATTATATTAATTTTATTATATTCTTAGGTACTCTATTGCATTATAGCTGTTTTGCGATAGAGTACCTAAAATATAATAAAATTAATATAATAAGAAAGAAATGTATAAAGTTGATTAATCAATTAAATTTACTCAAATTGTTCTATTTTAGCTAATATTATAAGTTCTGATTGTGGATGCTTGTCAAAAAGCTGGTCTCGTTGTCGCAGTTACTGGAGATGATGTGAACGATTCTCCTGGAATTAAGAAAGCTAACATTGGTATTGCTATGGGAAGTGGCTCAGATGTTGCTAAGAATGCAGCTAATATGCTTTTACTTGATGATAACTTCAATTTTATTAAACTTATCAAGCAACACTTATACTAAAAACACTTTCAATTCATTGATAATGATAGTTTTACATAAAATCTTACATATTTAAAAATTATTTCTTCTTAATGAAATCAAATTACCTTAAATGTATGCTATCTAAAATATAAGTTGGCTTATAGGTTTATTAAAATATTAAAGGTGTTGAGCAAGGCAGAGTCATCTTTGATAACTTAAAAATATTGAATGATTCCTGAGTTGGTACCATTTTTGTCTCTCATTATCGTTCAGATCCCATTATCACTCTCTACGATTCTCATTCTTTGATTGATAATGAGTATTTTTCTGATATATACCCTACTGTATCATTCGCCTCCGAATATGCTGAACTATTATTTTATAGATGTCAAGACATTCAAAGAGAGATCAATAAAAAACAAAATAAAACTTTTAAGTTTCGCTTACTTGCAAATATTACTATATGCAATGAATGACTATAAATATTCTTTAGTCGCAATGATGTTCCTTGCTATCGATAAAAGTTATTTTCCCACACCAGATGATGTATTTATAATTAAATTATTCAAAGAGTCTGGAGAAAATCAAATGTTTCAGAAACTTAAATTCGATAAGTACAAATAAACGACCTTTTTTATTTCCACAGTCGTCTAAAAATGGATTTATAATATAAAATTAAACATAGACAAGAACTCTCTCACTTTCCCAGCAGCATATAAATGATT
>ARYC01011796.1:0-25044 GCA_000711775.1 Oxytricha trifallax | reverse complement strand
AATATATTTTAAAAGGAGGTGAATAAATAAAACTATAAGGATAGTCCTACAAATAAGATTAATTAAACCATAATGAATGTAATGCACACAATGATTATGCTAAATAAGGTAAAAACAATTAATAACTATAGATGAAATACTACTTAAATATAAAAGTTTTTGGTTACGCTGATCCTTTATACTGCAACTTATTTAACTTAGAAGAGATAAAAAAAAGATCTCAATTATAAAATAAAAGAGAATAAATAAATTGATATTATCAAACACTAATTGATAAAGATAATGCATATATGTGGGTAGATTAGAGGATAAGACTGCTAGAAAGACTTAAGTACTTTCAACCAATAAAGAAAGAGTGGCATTACTCAAGAAATACTATCTCAAACTAGGTGAGAATAAATTAAATATAATTTAATATAATTAATTTAAAATATAAGAATCATTTAGAAATTTTGACAAGAAAAATATAAATAATTAATAATTAAAATATTAAGAAAAATAAGCATAAAAGACATAAATCCAATAAATTGATCAGATTAAGTTAAAGAGATATAAATGAGAAGATTAAAGCACACGAGAAGAGAAGGCCAGAAAGATTTGAAATTATATATAACAAAATAAGGAAAATATGGGAAGGTGCAGGAGTTTAAATTCAATAATAAAGTAAGTAGTAAAGATCAGAGGCATAAAGAATGAGGAGACAAAATAATGCAAGAGTATTGCTCAACAAACAAGAGTTTATTGAAGATTAGAAATTGATTAAAATTGATGAATCCGAAACAAGAGAGGTCAGCTTGACTCAGATGAAGAAGGCTCAAAATGCGAATAGAGAGACATAATGGAGCTAAAGAACTCAATTAACTCATAGAGGCAAAGAAGTTTAATGTTATAAATCAATTG
Organism: Oxytricha trifallax; assembly: GCA_000711775.1. Classification (NCBI taxonomy): domain Eukaryota; phylum Ciliophora; class Spirotrichea; order Sporadotrichida; family Oxytrichidae; genus Oxytricha; species Oxytricha trifallax. The sequence goes on along the minus strand of ARYC01011796.1, from coordinate 24,144 downwards.
TAAAAAGAAAAGCAGAAACCTAAGGATAAAAAGAACTGAACCGATAATTTACATAACAATTACAAGAACAAACATTGAAATTATAATGAAAAAACAAAAAGTAGATAGTTAGAAACCCAGAGAAACAAAATGAAGCGCAATCATCAGAAAGAAATAAATTATGAGTGGAGACATTTTTGCTTGAATTCAACAACAAATGTGAATATGTAATATACAATTGAGTAGATATCTAAACTAGTTAAGGTAGTCTAGTTTTTAACGCATAATTAAATTTCAAAATATTTTCATTGGTAGTCATTAATAAAAATGTTATTCAAATCTTTGAAAGAATAATTGAACGAAATCCTGGAAACTAAATAATAAAAGATTTTGAAACTCATTAAAATATATTCAAGGAATACTAATGATTTGCTGAGTTATTTAAAGAGCTAAAGGAAATATAATTTTGTATGAATAGAAAAGAATGAAAGATGCTAGAGATCTACGACTCGATAAGATCAATATGTAGTCTTGCTGTAATTTTTAAGTATATTAAACAATTAAATGATCCAATTGAAGGCACCGTAAAGAATGATATTTAAAGTTTAAAAATTAACAAGCAAAACGAAGAGCTCATCAAATAATTTACGCAGAATACTGCATAGTAATAGATATGCTTAAATTTAATCACTATAAACTAGAACTTCTTGAGGAAGCTATATTCCATATTTTTGCTGAAACAGGGTTAGTAATCAAAAATATCACTGAATGTTTAATATATAAATCGGTTTTTTGTAAATAAAGATCGGGAGGTCGAGAATCGCTATAAAATAAGAAAACTTAGAGAGAGAGATATGAAGAAAAGAAACTAATTGATATACCAACAAATAACTAAGTGAAAGATTTACGTAATCATCTCACAAGAAAATTAATTGTAAGATTTTTCATGAGAAACGACATGAAAGCTCATTTTGAGCAATAGAATCAAGAGTGTGAAATAAATTCAGCGAATTTGGTAGAAGATATCTAACAAGTTGAAGCCAATCTCTTCGACGGAACATTCAAGCAACATCTAAAAATGAGAGGATTACTGAATGGAAGAATACAACATAGCTCTAATGAAAAAAATTAGGGAGAAGAGGAGTAATCACAATATTAGATAAATTGAAAGAAAATGTTGAGGAATGTAATTAGGTTAAAGGAAAGATTGAGAACTAGGAATGAGAGCAAGGAAAACTTGCTGAATTAAGAGTGTTCAAGAATTGTATAATCCAATTATCATTAAAATACTTCAAACAAATACTTAGCTTTTATATAAAAATTATCTTCAAGTAAATTTCCACTTCTTAATTTAAAGATCTTAATTAGCGATTGAATTAACTGCTAATATCTAAATATTAAATTAATCTTTAAGAAATTATTATGAAAATATTATTATTTATTCATAAGCTACTTTGTTTATATGCAATTAATATAGACTATAAAGTAAAGAGAATCATTATATATATAATTTATAATTTAATTATAGAGAATTTCCTAATTCTTATTAAAATTAGTATTCACAGTCAATATTTAGATAAAATCATCCATATATTCAAATGAAATATCTCTTTAACTTCGATATAAAAAGCCCTTATCATTTCTTTAAATAAATTGTTAAATTATAAATATCATTCAAATGCATTATTATTTAGAATAAATTATTATTATTAAATATATGCTTTTTAATAGATTAAACCATTGATTGCATTCATATCTATATTCATAGAAAGAAGGAAAATTACGATGCTGAGATATTTAATTACAAATACTTTAGAGAAATAGAATTTTTTAAAGAAATTGTTTAAGAGTTAGCGTTTAAATACTATAAATTTGATTAGATATTATTTGAAGAATATATAATGATATTATTCAAAATCAATATGAGTTTTGTAAGCAAATTTATTTAAATTCTTGGAAAAGCGTGTCAATATTTATTTTAACACAAATTATGATCACTTTTGAAGAAATTGTACAAAGCTTAATTAATTTCTATAAAAATCATATCAAATTTATAAAGTATTTTAATATAGAAATTTTAAATGCTTTTTTGTTTGCTTATTTATTGCATAAATTAAAAAACATAGTTACACATTAGAGTAGATAATGTTTATCCCAATATAAATTAATTTAATAACAATTATTCGATGAATAAATATATGTAAACAATTTATAATAAGAATTATCTCAACTATACTCTTAATCTTCAAATATGAAATGGGATATGAAGGTATAGAAAAGAATATACTTAATAAAAAATGACAATATTAGTCAAAGTTCTGAAATTAATCTAAAAATAACAATGAATTATTTATAGTATTAGTTATTTGCTTTATGCCTAATATTTTTGCTCATTTCAAATTAATATAGCTTATATTACTATAGAATATCCTTACTTTTAAATTATAGGCAATTATTTTAATTACATATTTATAATTAATAGTTAAATGATCAATAGAAAGTTATTGCTAGCATAAGATGAACTGTGCTTTCTAAATCCTCACTTATGATTTTTTGTATTAAAAATATCTACTAGCACCAAGTCTCTTCATTGATTTTTTCTTTGATGCATAAAAATTGTTGGATTCCTCTGATTTCTTCTATAAAAAAAATCAAATTTCTCTTGTTAATATTTTATTATTAATTGTAAGTAATAAGTATATTGTAATTTATATTACTGTTTAATTCATCCTCAATCTAACTGGTTTCATAAACCATGTTACTGCCCTCAAGATGAAAAACAGGAATACACAAATTTAAAGACAGCAATTTAGGCAAAATTACAAATGTATAAGTCTTATGTCATTTCTATATCTTTGAGGTAATAAATATAGATTGTCGCTAAGAACTACAGTAACAACTTTACAATTTAATCTTTTAATTGAATATTCTTCTTCTTGATTCTATTCAATCAGAAGTTTACTTTTAATTTATCTTTTATTTAAAAATATGGAGTTAAAATTTAGCTGCTTAAATACAGCTTAGTTAAATATTTAAGATCTTGAAAATTAGACTTAAAGCATTTTAACTTTTACAATATCTTTTGTTGGTTTAATAATTGATAAGGCCCTTTCTGAAATAATATTTTATATTTAAATACATCGAATCAAAAGCACATTTATCTAATGAATCATCTTCCACTCAAGTATCTTTAATTTATAAAGTATTATAAAAAAAAAACAAATAAAATATTCAATTTGATGTTAGAGTTTTATTAATAATTAAGAGTAAAAATTATAGTTTCATACACCTTTATAAAAATATGCAAATTCATAATGTTAATAAGATGTATCAACATTAAATTGGGTATATCTTTAGGTTTGTAATATAATTTATTGGGTTATTACAGTAAAACTTATATCAAAGGAGATTAAATAAATTAAATATTCTTCATTTTCAAAAACCAATTATCTAAATGCATGAATATACTATTGTATACAATCAAATAAATATTTCCAAAAGGATTTTATAAAAAATCAAGTAATTTTTATGCAACTATAATTAACTTAAACAATTGAGGATTAATAAAATATATGAAGAAAAGAAAAGAATAAATTGTTTTCTGAATTTTTAATATATTAAAAAGAAAAGTTTGAGAAAAAAAGTAAAAATAAGTTTCAATAAAATAAAAAAACTAAAGATAAGACAATATTTCAAAAGTATATATGATAAATCTATAATAAAAAATAAACTTTAATATATAAATACAAGAATTAAAAAAAAAAAAAGATAATTTAAATATGTAAATTATGTAAAAATCGTAAATTAAATATATATAAAATATACAAGGTCTCACAAAAACAAAAAAGAAATAGGATTATACAATAAGATAAGTGTATTATAATAATATATTTAAAATAAAAGCATTCAATTAATAGACTAACAAAAAAATAATCTTTATAATCCGTAGATTTTAAATGAAAATTTTATTTAATTATTAATCACAAAAAATATAATGACTCAAGATTTATAGTTAAAACTAAAGCTTCAAACTATATAAATGGCATTTTGTTTCAGAACTCTACCCTTAAACCAATGTTTAGTAGAACTTGTGCCTACTATTTTTATATATCCTTGAGGCTGTGAATTATGTCGTCAGAATCCTGAGCATTCTGTATGAGTTCAATTAGTCGGCTATTATTTCTTCTTCTCCAAATCAGTTTAATTAAGGTACAATTTTTCGATTGAAAAAAAATAATAAGTATGCAAAATAAAGATTGGAATATATATTGAGTGTTAATGTAGTCCTTAACTATAGCTTAAATTCCTCTTTATCTCCATAGTCATTATCAACTTTAACTTTCTTTGTTCTTTGAAAATTCTAGCAAGATATTCCTCTCGTGCTCTTGGCATCATAATCTTCTAATTCTACTGTTTTTTGAGTGTTTTTGACAAAAAGTAAACCACTTCTCGATGTAATAACTAGATCTTCAATTCTTGAGAAGCAAGTCCTCCATTATGTTTAGTTGAATTTCAATAAATTTGAATATTTGCAAATTATTTGAAATTCAACTAAACATAATGGAGGACTTGCTTCTCAAGAATTGAAGATCTAGTTATTACATCGAGAAGTGGTTTACTTTTTGTCAAAAACACTCAAAAAACAGTAGAATTAGAAGATTATGATGCCAAGAGCACGAGAGGAATATCTTGCTAGAATTTTCAAAGAACAAAGAAAGTTAAAGTTGATGATGACTATGGAGATTAAGAGGAATTTAAGCTATAGTTAAGGACTACATTAACACTCAATATATATTCTAATCTTTATTTTGCATACTTATTTTTTTTCAATCGAAAAATTGTACCATAGCATAAGTATCTCTTTTAGCATTGAATATTATATACTTCTTTATTTTGCTCAAAAGTTCGCTTAGCTCTCTGAAGTAGTGTCGATAACTACTCCTCTGGAAACGCCTGAACTTCTATTGCCTCTTCCAGCATCTAAGTCAATTGAGCTTCTGATTTTACTTCAGCTATTACACAATCACGTCAACTAAGAATTTCGAATTAATTCCCAGGCTATGCTCAACCATTAGTAATTATATACCTCTGTCTTTATCCTAGATTAGCTTGAGGCTGTCAAAATCAAAGTTGCTATAAGTTGGGACTCCTTGTTTGATGGATAGGAGCTAGTCTATAGTTTGCTTACATTTCTTGTCATAGACTATCACCAATGGTGAATCAAATTTATGACGATCGACTACCTTTTCAGTTCATCTTGAAGTGATTGTGTTCTTGATAGGCAGATGATCTTCACACTTTCTGAATCGCTTTATGAATTTGAGGCCTCTCTTTCTGATTGAACCTTAATAGAGAGGTAATTTGAAAATACTTCAAGTAGAATCTGACGATAGAACTTAGACTTTGAAGCTGAGAACAAGAAGACCTTTTTGTTGGCAAAGCTCCATAAACCTGTAACTAACTTTCCCAAAGAATAGAAAGATCTTTATTCAATTATCGTGTCATACTCATCAATTATAATTACTTCATCTCTAATTTAATGCTTATAGTATGTGTCTATGTCAAATACTCTGAGAATATCAATAAGTAATCCTATTTTTTAATCTATTTACTTGACAAGAACTGAGTTTGTCTCCACTATTGTGATGCTTTGACCAGAGTATTGATAGTGCATTGCGAGTAAGCCTTGCACCCAAGTTTTTTCTGAGCATCTTGGAATCTCAATGACTGTGATCCTCTCATTACTACTGGCTACTATAGCAGCTACCATCGCCTGATAAAAGTTTTGCATATATATTCAGATTCTTATGAAATTTCTGGGAGATTATGTTCTAGTTTTCAAGTTTCTGAGGATCTTTAATTTAAAGTTTTTCATCATGATTTATAAATTTTTGCTCGCATTCCAGCTCTGTCATGTACTATTGTCTGAACTCTACGCTTACAATAGACTTCTAAATAGTGTTGATGACTTGCTTGTCCTATTTTTAAATGTAGCTAAGAATCGTTGAAGAAGGCTAGGTTTTTAAATTATCACAAATCTATATCAGTTTGGAAATATCATAATGCTTTAAGTCAGTGCTCATAATAAACTCTAGCAGGAGTTTCCTCTAATGGCAAAGTGAAAGTAGTTTGTCAAGCTAAACTCCCTCATCCTTCAAAACTTTTACTTTAGTTAGAACTTTGCATATCATGACTTAATCATCTTCTTCATATTTTTATAGTTTTTGCAGTAGTTCCTTCCATAGAAAGGTTTATGGATGCTCTGAAATAATGAAGGCTACTTTATCGATGTGGCCGCTTTCTATTAAGCCACTAATAAGAATCTTTTTATTGAAATCTGTGTCCATCAAATCACTAAGAGCATTAAGCTTGAGTAGTAAAGCAAGCTATACTATTGACTTAGGAATTTCCATTTTCAAATCTCTAAACTAAAGCACCATTGAGTCCAGCATTTTTTTTTAAACACTACTATCAGTTGATGAAACGAAGGTTCTGATGTTAGTCTCCTCAATGAAGGGTAGAAATGTTATAATTAGAAGCCTCCCCTCAAACTTTTAAGTTGGGGGTTAGTTCGCAAGAGTGATGTTCATTTTAATTACTACTTCAGACTATATTTTTCAGAATGATGATAATATGTCAGAATGATGACGACTTTCTATAAGTTTCGTAATTTCATTAGTTGCTAGCTTTAATGTTATCTGCTTTCTCGAATCTTTAGCAACTGCTTTAAAGTGAGTGAATTACAATTTGGATGTTAAAATTTTGGAGATCAGGAGTAAGCAATTCAAATAGCTTGATCAATCCTAACGCTAGCCTTTAATTGCCTCCACTGCAATTAGGATTAAAACTTGTTTTTTCAATTGAAGCTTTACTTGAGAGTAACATTCTGCATTAATCCCACAGTGCTGAATTTCAACCTTTTGTTCAAAATATTTTTGGAGAGAACATTGTATTTATCAGTTTAATTTTTAATATCCAGGAATCCTTTAGTTTCTGACGCTTAGTTATAATATTATTTTAAATTAGATCTTCTGATACAAGTGTGAAAGAATTGATCCTTTGAAGGTCAATGAAGTCTTTGACTTATGAATAAGTTTTTGTGAAGTTGAAAGTTAGTTATTAAAGTAGTTGCATCTATTCGCTTGTCAGATATAGGTTTTAAGTGAATTATTTTTGATTCATTTTTTGACTCATTTTTAGTTTTTTCGTTAATGCTCTCCTCCACCCATGAACCATCATAATTGTGCATCTCGTCTTGAGAGGAATCATTGTCACATTGAAGACTCTGCTGAACTTTATTGTATAGATAAATCGCAGATATTATTATAAGTTTGCAGTCTCACCTGAACTTTCCATTGAAGATTAAAAAAGCGGGCTTTTCTATAAAAATTTAAATTATTAATAAATTAATAGTCTGCTTTATAAAATTAATCACACTAAAATATTTACAATGGGTTTTGAGGAAGCTATTATAGTTTTGTGAGACCCTCACTCCCATTGACACAAAGTTAAAATTGTTTTAATACCCCTAAAAATTTATCTCTTCCCTCTTAAAAGTTGATAGGAAAAAACATTTTTTATAAATAATACATCGAATTTCTGTGATTTTTTGTGATTATTCAAAGAAAATCAAACAAAAATGTCTAAATAACAAATTAAGAATTCTATAATCGCACTCTATATTAATTGCTCAAACGGTCCGATTAACTATATAAAGCTTAAATTAAATATTGAATAATTATATATCTTATTAAGATTTCCGAGTCTATGGAAACAGTTATAAAAAGGTCGTTCGAATAAATGTCACAGCCATGTGAAGATGGAGGTCAAGGACATTTGAAAATCATATAGAGTGAATTATTGGCTAAATTCATATTTAAATGAGATTTCTATAAATATTTTACTGAAATATGTAATATTTATTGCTTCATATTAATTTTGCAGTGATGCTTTACCTCCCACCAAAAGAGTCCATCAACAAAGACTACCTTAGAGAAGTTTTGAAGGATGAGAAAAAAGTGTTGTAAGTAAAGATGATTAAAGTACCTAAATTCGGGGAGCTAGCAGTCAAAAACTTCATAGAGGAAATCAAAGGTGAGTCTGAAATCCATCTTTACCTTCCCGAATATCTCAATAAAAAGAAGACTATCGATAGACAATACTTCTTCAATGTGCTTAACACAATTGAACCTGAGATACTGTTAAGGTTGTCAAGCACGCCTTAGACCTAAGGTACGATCAAGCTAAGAATGAAGAAAAGAAAAACTATATACTGATATCAGATTAGTGGCACAAGAAGCTATTGCAGCTCCCTTTTGTCTCTTGTAATTATTTGCTAAGTGCCTTATTTTAGTATAGAATCTCCAGGGAATACAATTCATTTATTAAAAGTGAGCAGTAAATTGGTTGGACCAAGAAAGGCTAAGTTGTTACAGCCCTTCGCGACAAGTCTAAACGATTTATGGATGGGTGAGATAAGTATTGAATTAGAGATTGGGAGACACGAAAATGAAGAATGCAAACAAAAGATAGAAGGGGGCTCTTCTTCTCAGGCAAGCATGTTGATGACATAAAAAGACACTTCATGTCGCTTAATTAATACTTTAATCAAATGCTTAAATTATTCACTCTATTAATGCCCTTAAGACAAATTTACTTAATTGTATTATTAACCATTAATCTTTGAAATTAAAGAATTGTTTAAATTAATCACATAACGTATTATATTTATAAAATCATACTTAGTAATTAAAATGGAATTAAAGTTCATAAATGATGTTGGAACTACACTCAGAATTCCCAATCCTTTAAGCAAAATTTATACAAAGTAAGTAAAATTCATTCTAATTTTTCAAATAAATATACTAATTAGACACTTTTTATTCATTATATCTAAATAAATTATTATAATTCCTCATGCTTTTTAAAATTCACTGTGCAATATGCGCTCTCTTAATCACTCAATAATACAATATAGATTTAGAATTAAATTTTTTTTCAAACAAATTCTATTGATTATTGGATAGATCACGTAAATGTGTTAAACAGCAAACAGTTTAGGGAAATAATAAAAATAAAAAGTGGAAATAGTAAATAATATACTCAGTTTTATATACATTTTGTATCATACACAAAAATTCATTATATATTTCATTTTTAATTACTTCAGTACAATTTAATTTGCATTTATATTTTTAAAGGCAGTTTTTAATTTATCTGTATATCTCATATTTCCTATTGTTTTCTATTTTATCAATATCTTCACTTTCTTCAAAACACCTCTAATAATTTCACTATTATCTATATTTGCCTCATTAACAGTCTTTTTCAGTTTTATACGTTTAAACTTATTTTAATAACACTGAAGTAGTCTTCAATAGGGTTGGCCTCAGGAAAATAGGATGGTGTGAATAATATTGGTATCTAGTTCTATGAAGTAAACTCTCGAACCAACTTGCTGTGATGGACTCTTAAGTTGTCCATAACTATAACGAACTTTCTATCTCCAGCAAGCTTGAGCAGTTCTTCACAGAATTCAATGAATTTTTCTGAATTTACAGATGACATATACTATTTAAAGTGAAGTAGCCAAAAGTGGGAGAGATAGCTGCGATTACAGCAATAGTCTTATTATAAGTACTTTTCATAGGGTGATTAATATTCTAACCTTTATTTGAATACTCTTTTCTCATTATATTGTGTAAGAGAACATGACTTCGTCAATAAAAACTATTGCACATCCTTATTATTAGAAATTTCAAATCCCCTGTTATAACTCAAACAGGACTTTCCGTCTTTTGGTCTATTATTTTATTGGGGGCTATTTAATAGACTTAACATTTTTCTTTTTTATATTGTGTTTTTTGTATAAATTACAAAATACAGACTTAGACAAGCGAATGCTAGGAAAACCTCTATGCAGTAATTTGCATCTCTAAGCTAAAGTGTATCCTGCATGGTTCTTAAAAGTGTTTTAATTGGTTACATAATTTTAAAATCATCATTTTAGCTCTTTTTTCTAATCCTTATTCTTTATAGCTTAGCTTATTTTATTGCAGATACCTGCACTTTGATAATCCTAAATCTTATGTATGCTTACTTGCTTTAAGTAGTCATCGCATACTTTCTTTACGTAAAATTAGGATATCTTTGATAATTCTGCTATAGCTCCTCATCGGTTTAAGAAAAAATTATGAGACTAATAATATAAAAACCTACAAATGATAATGAAGCTAATTGCTTAAGTCGAGTGCATAAATATAAAGTTAATTATAATTCATAATTATAATATTAAATATAAGAAGATGAACCATGAAATAAAGATTATAACCACACAACCTCTTCAACTAAATTTAGAGTTCTTAAATAGTGTCATCATTCTGACAATATGTCATCATTCTTACATTGAAAATAAATATTCAAACTCTTGATTAAAAATCTAAAACTTAATGTCATTTGTAACCCTCACTCTTGCCCTGTTGAAAATAGTGATTACAAGGGAGGTAAAAATTCAACCTATCAGTACTATCATAAAAACCATCACGAAAATAAAATCGAAAAATACATGAAAAAGCATTTGAATGTGAGGAATGCACTATCGGTACAGTACACGCCAAAGTCTTTATGAACACATGAAGAAATGCGAGGACACTAATAGAAATAAACTGATCAAATTGTTGAGAAAGTTTCAAATCATGATATTGAACCCGCATATTTGATAAACGATCCAAGGATAGATGAGTTCGATATGAAAGCTATGGAGGTATGGGAGGAGCTCCATCGAACTCAAATGGCTAAAGATGGAACTTTATTAAGAGTGGCGTGGACGCACCCTGGGATACAACTTGCTTGCCTCTAAAGTACGACACACTTACAGATAAATAAATCAAAGAAATACCTATTGAGCTAGTTCAAGAGGGGTTTCTATTTATGTGGGTCACCAACTTAAAACCCGAATCAGCGCTATCGTTTTTTAAAAAGCATGGTTATCGATGGATAGAGACTATAATTTGGGTAAAACTAACAAAGAGAGGAACAATCTTTAAGGGATAGGGTAAGTACATTCAACATGGTTGCGAGTTGTGCATGGCAGGAGTAAAAGGCCGATATGAAGATATTAAGTAATTTGGGAAATTCAAGTAAAGTCTGAATGTTATAGTCGAGAAAATGAGAGAAGCAATCCTAGAAACCAGAAGCACTCTATAAAATAGCAGAAAAACTTGTCCCTAATGGCCCTTTCTTAGAAATATTTGTAAGAAAACATAAAATAAGAAGAGGCTGGACGACTATGGGGAACTAACTTAGCTGAATACAAATTAAATTTTCAATTAAAATCTACGGAATCCAATCAAAAGATCAAATAATATGTTAATTGTAAAAATTCTAGTAAAGTCATGATAAATCAGACGTCCATGAATTAGTCCATGTATCTTTATGAATGTAAATTGTAGAAATTAAAGTAAATTTATGGTAAATAATCTCTCAATCATTCAGTCAATAACAATTATAAATTTTAATTATTTGGATCCATGTATTATCATGATCAATCATCCATCTATCATCCAAACATAGGGTAAATCGAAGATTTAATTTGTATGAAATTGTCTAAATCCACTAATTTTCACTAGAGTTTTGTCAAGCAAAAGCTGAAAGCATTTATCTCATATTTGATGTTGTAGAACACCTTCTAATGACTAATTCTGTGGAGTTGCCTGACTAATGATGAATACATGGACTGGTGGACCCTCTTGAACAAAAAGAGAGAACTTTAAATTACTATAGTTAAATATAATTATCTCATGATAAATCCAAATTTCAACTTGTATATGGCCATTATGATAACCATCCCTGAGAACATGGTCAGTATATTGTCTAAAAATTATAACTAAATCAAACTGTTTATGAGAAAATTGAGAACGAGGAAATTAAAAAGAAAATTTTCGAGCATAAAGGGACACTGCTTGAAATTGTAATATGATAACATGAGAATCTTTAATCATCCTTAAAGGTAATCTATCATTCAGTAAATAGGTCATTTTCAGATGTTATTATAAAAAATTCTAGGATAATAATGATCAATAAACTCCTATATAATCAAGAAAATTGATAAAATATAAGTAATATTTGTAAAAATATATCTATCATAATGATCAATCAGCTCTCTTTCATGGCTCTTTATTTGATTATTTATGGAAATCCATATATTATAATGATCAATCTGCCCAATATCATAGATCTTTTGTTGATTATTTGTAGTAATTTATATATTATCATTATCATTTTACTATCTTAATTAATTCTTTTTTTATTATATATTATCTATTTTTAATTTTAAATTTTTCTACTTATTTATTTTTGTATTATTTAATTTTTTATATTTCTATTACTCTCATTCCTGTTTTTCTTTTTTTAATTTTCTATTAAATTCTTCTTAAATTTATATTTTTTCTTTTTTATTTAAAACGTTATGATTTTATCGATATTTAATTTAATTTTTTTTAATTCTTTATTTTTTATATAATTTCATAATCAATAAATATTAAGTGTGCAAAATTTTTATATTTAATGGATAAATTTTAATTAATATTTATTCATATTTTTTCATTATTAGTAACAGCGTTAAATTGCTCCTTCTATAGTTTAATATCTTTTATGATGATTTAAAATACAAAACCAGTACATTTGATTTTCTCTAATGATGCAATTAAGCATTTAATTCATGCAGGGAACTCACTAGGCATGGTCGCATTATATCAAGATGTTCGTTGTAAAGATATTTTTATTTTTTACTTCCTTAAAAGCAATAATATCACAAAGTTTATCATAAAAAACCATTAGATTTGTATGGTATTACAATAGACAGTCTTTTGCATGAGTACAATATTTGTAACTTACTGGGCTGTTGAAAGATTTGTTTTTGCGTATTTCAATTAGTCTTTGTTGATTGTGAGTTAGAGAGCAAGATGAGGCAATTTCATTTTAGTTAGGGCTGGTGGAATAAATGTAGGGACTTTAAGATGAATAATTTTAAAGCATTAAATTTACTGTTTCATTTTATAGAGTTCTTGCTAATGGCTGTTTGCGTTTACATACTTACTCCTTATACTGTTATCTTTAAAGCAAAAGCAGCTGATCAATTGTTTAGATATTTATAAAATTCAAAAATGCCATCACTCCATCCTGTAATAGAGAGTTGGGGTAGATGAATTCCTTGCTTGGCCTTTTTAGTAATCCTCTATTAAGTATAGATATCCTTTGAACTGAATAAGAATCCGCCAATGGTATCACTCCACTCACATGGGGAAGAAGTTGTGGCCACTAGGGAAAGGAAAAGCCACCTAGAGAGACTTGCATGAAATACAAAAGCTTAAAACGTTAACATCACAAATACATCCAGGAAATGTGAGAAAGGCGCTGACTAGATGTCTTAAGATCACCTCCAAATACTTGATGCTCAATTGTTTCTTGATGTAGGACACTTTTCTGAGTCGGAAATACCATCTTACTTGAAATTTTGACAAAGAATCGAGTGATTCCTAGAGTTGTCTGGGTTAAACAGATTCCGCCATGCTTGAATTTAAAAAATAAAATCTCAAGACAAGCTAAACCTTTTTAAGAAGTGTGATTAGTATACTCGAGACTAGACTTAAAACCACTCTCAGCTATAGTTTCACAAGAAGAACTCTATGAAATGACAAGATAATGCTCCAATATATATATAGTAAATGAGAGTCAGAGATGAGTAGAGCAAGAAAAATGCCGCTTTAGAAGACATTGATGGAAACAAATATCATATCTACAATCTATAAAACACTTTATATTTAAAAAGGCAGACAAAGAGCACTTTAGAATTCAATATAACTAACGGACATAGGGAATTTAAATTTTACAAAAAATATTACTTTTGATTATGATGATTTCTACACTAATTTCATTCACAGATTAAGAAGCAATTATACAGAATGAAGTGATTTTTATTATTTCAAAACCTCATTAGAATTACTGCTATTATTAGTAATTCACAGATGGAAAAATGATAGTGTTTTTGTTTCAAATATTCTTGTATTTTATAATAATTATCTTGTTTCACGTTTCACATATCTTTTATTAATTTATTAATCAACATTAAAATCATAGTCTTTCTAATTATTTTATTTATATTAAGTTTATTATTTGAGATCAATAAAAAATAATGTTTTGTCATTTAAATAATTCATATGAATCTTATTATATTCTTCAAAATAGTATTCTTTTTTTTTGAAAATCTTCAAATTTATTTAATTTAGAATTTATCCGAATAATAAATTGATTATAAAATATCAATGTGATTTTGGGCTAAAATAATTAACTTAAATTTTTTATATTATTTATTAAATTATCTTAGTAATTTATAATTATTATCTCATTTATTTCCCACTTATTTTTCTAAATTACATATGATTAAGTGGATACAGCAAATCAGGGGAAGAGTTATTTTTGAGAAAAATATAAAAATATCTTATATTTTAAATTTGCTAAATTTCATAGTTAAATGAGATTTTTCCTTGCATAGAACTAATTAATCGAGATATTAATTGAGTTTAATAAAATTAATCAAATAACTTAGACAAAGTATATGTATATAATAGAGTATTTTCATCATTTTACATTAAGTTTATTGCCATTAATCTTTGATTATTAATTTTAATTTCATTTTAATATCGAATTAAATCTTAATTATTTAACTTTTTTCAATTTAGAATTAACAACAATCAAGTGTAACATAAAAAATGAAATATTTACTGAATTTACAGCTTTTATTCAAAATTTTTTTATAATAAAGAATAAGTATTACTGTTTTAGTAAATTAACTGTTAAGTTGATATATTTTAGAATAGCTTGATTTGTAAAAATATCCAGTATTTTATTAACAAATAACTAATGCGACAATCACATTTTACATCATCAATTAACTTTTATAAAGTAGTTTCTAACTAAAGAAGTGAACCCGTTGAAAGATCACAGGAATAATTCTATGAAGGAATATTTGAAAATTGTGGGAGTAAAAATTTAAAATTATTAGGCTAAAATACAAATAATAGTAATAATAATAATAATATAGTGTTTTATTATAATACAAAATATAAGAGTTCAATATTTAATTTGAATATTAATGGAAGGAATTGAATAATTAATATGTCTATAATTAATGAAAAATTATAAAATATACTTTCAGTAGTTGATCTGTTAATTGAATATAACATTACAGATTAATCATCAAAATAAATAGAATTTAAAGCTTAAAACTAAATAATAGTAATGTATCATAATTGGGTAATTCTCTCATTACAGTCGAAATGTTTGTAAATTTTAGTTATAGGATTAAAAGTTCTCACATATATACTAAGTGAAATAGCCATTGTATCATAAAAATTCAAAGCTTTTAAGTTATTATTTGACACTTAAGTAAGGGAAAAATCAACATTAGGGGTCATATTAAGATGAAACTGCCCCTTTTACTTAACCTTTTCGCATACATTCTCAATTTAGTAATCATATAAATGTTGTATATGATCTTATACTAATCTAAAAAAACAGAAAAAGCTGAATTGACAGTTAAAAGACTTTAATATTTTCGCTAATCAGAGCTAGTTAAGTTATTTCAAATAGAGTTTGTTGATGGCTAATATATGATTTTATATAACAGCTTTATTTGATAAAGGAAATCAAAATAACATATTACAAGCAAGATACCTCAGAATAACAAATAGAAGAATATACTGAACATCTGGAGGAAATATTTTTAAGTCAATTTTGCAAAATACATATGAAAATTGATTAGAAATTTATAGAGAGACAGCAATTCAAATAAAATTCAAAAGAACAAGCACCACCAAATGATAAGCAAGTATATTCAAAATGTGGAAGTTGTTACAATAAAATTCAAAAAACGATAGAATTACAAAATTATCATATTGCTACTTTATTAGAATGAGTTATTTGAGCATATTATTATCTGAATTAAACATATATTTATAGGAAATAGATATAGTACGCTTTATTCAAAAGAGATAGATTACTTAATTGATCTGCACAGTTCAAAAGAGGCAAACACTGAATAAAATACCTTTAAGCATTTAAATTTGAGACAACTTGATTTGAGACCAAGTCAAGGCCATCATAAAATTTATCTACAGTTACAGCACATGGGCTTTGAATGTACCAAGTTCTGCCTAGGATAGTGTGGACACCGATTTATCATTAATCTATGTGCAAGTCATAGAGGCTGGAGGATTTTGCCTTTTGGCGAATACCAAGAAAACTGCTTTATTTATTCTTCCTCAGCGATTATCTTGTGAAGTTTCTTCTCTGGAGTCATCAAATCTGTCTTTATCGTTTGAAACACATTCTTTAAGTTTTTGTTCATAAGAGAAGCTAATGAAACAATTTAAAAGTGCTAAATCTATCAACGACAAAGATTCGACCTTAGGTGTTCTGGTAATATTATCTCCAAAACATTCTGATCTTGTCTTGACTGCCTACATCAAGCAAGGTGAAACTGATGTTCTTATAGTCAACAATCTCCACGATTAAACCGATAGTTGGGAGAGTTGTGAGGACCTCACTGAGCATAGTTTTAAAGGATGGTGATCAAACAAGCAGCATTGACCGACCATGAGAATTCTTTTCACTTTCTTGCCAATTGGTCAATGCCAAACTTTGGAGAGCATTAAACCCATTTTTTTCTTTTTATTTGAAATGAAATTTGATGTAATATAATTATAATTCTATCGTTTTTTACATTTGATTGTAACAACTTTCACATTTCGAATATACTTGCTTAATACACAATTCTAAGAAATTAATATCTCTATTAGTTAAATCTATCAATATATATAATATATATATATATATATATAATTATATATATATACAATTATGAAGAACCAAAACCAATGAACTCTGCTTATAAATTAAAATTAACACCAGTATTTTATAGAATAAAAATATAAAAAAGTCCTGAAATTTTTCCATTTTCTTTAGAAAGCGATATAATGTTTGCTCTTTAATCAAAGCTGCAAATTAAAAATAGAAGTTATTTACAGTAACGTGATCTATTCATGTTTTACATTCATGTATTTCTCTTCCAACCAATGAAATTTGGTTTCATCAAGCAAACAATCATAAATAAATTTAAATTTTTAAATTAAAAGAGAAAAAATAATTCTATTTATACCTAAGAATGCTAACTTTGCAGACAAATGCGCTCGAGGAAGATTATAATTATTTAACTGTACAATTTGAGAAGAAAATGTCATAAAAAGATTTAATTTTTCATTATAGAATCTTACTCTTAAGGAATATAATTATTACTAATTTCAAAATAAGACATTTAGACAACAGATGACATTTAAAGTAAAAATAATGAATGAGGCTCTTCAGCTCGACAAGAAAATGCCAAAATGCAAAAGTAAGAATTGAAATTTTGTCAACGTAGATCATGAATTTGAAGACTATAATGCAGATGAAGAAATATCAAATATAGGTAAGTAGTGAGAGACCTATGATAGATTGAGTAACTTGAATGAGAAATAATTTATATTCCAGCATACTAAATCCAGGATTGAAATAGCACACCGATTTAAATAATATCTTTACATGTTCTTTTCATACATCAGGGATTTCAAACCAGTGCTCTTTAGTTGAGATGTCTCAGGGAAATGATAAAGAAAGAAGTTGATAGAACTTTCTTTGATTATTCTGGCTTTAAATAACCGCATAATCTTATAGCACTAATAAGAGTATTAATTGTCTATACCCTTCATAAACAGAAAATTAGCAATGAAAATATATAAAATTGGTAGCAACAAGCTTGTTTTATCATGCATGTATAGTTGCTTCATCTTTTCTCTTATTGGTATTAATGGATAAGTATTAATTAAATGAAATAAATTAATAAAATTAGCTAGGTCTAAGACTTCATGAATTTAGAGTTAGGGTAAGATAATTTACCAAAAATTTTTGAGACATTGGTCAAATTATTATATTTATTGATTTACATATTATAAATTAGTAGAAAAGTGAAATATAAATAAATTGCTTTTCAGTTGTACACCTTTAGAGTTAATATAATGAATAATTTACCATAGCATATTTCTATTACTATTTGTTTAAATTATTTTTATTATTAAGCGAGTATAATCAAAATGTGGAGACTGTTAAATTAAAATCTGCAAACTAGTTGAAATATGTTCAGAACAAATTTGATTAATATGATTCAAACAGTCATTAGTTTAAATGCTTTTATATAAATTTATTTATTATGCTTTAATTAATAATTCAAACATGAAAAATGGAATTTTTGTTTATTTTAAGTTTTCCAATTCATTTCTATTTTAGGGCAGTGACTTTATCCTATCTTCTGATGACTTTATAGCAACCTTTTCTTGAGCTTTTTTCCTGAAAAAATTTAGATATCTTCAGGATATCTTCCTTGAGGTATCTTCAGGGTATCTTCCTATAAAAAAATTAAAAAAATTGGATTTTAAAGCAGCAATAGTAACAACAGTAGCAATAGCAATAATATTAGTAGAATCAGCAATAATAACAATAATATTAGCAATAATTACTCTTCTACTGAAATTTTAAGAATTTCAGAAATTAAAAATTGCTGGTTAAATTTTTCATACTTACTTCCATCTTTAACATCTTCTTCATCAAAGGAAAAGCAATTTTCATCAATTAAACCTAGAATTGGATTTTTTTGAAAAATCCTAGAAGAGTAATTATTGCTAATATTATTGTTATTATTGCTGATTCTACTAATATTATTGCTATTGCTACTGTTGTTACTATTGTGCTTTAAAATCCAATTTTTTTAATTTTTTTATAGGAAGATACCCTGAAGATACCTCAAGGAAGATATCCTGAAGATATCTAAATTTTTTCAGGAAAAAAGCTCAAGAAAAGGTTGCTATGAAAGTCATCAGAAGATAGGATAAAGTCACTGCCCTAAAATAGAAATGAATTGGAAAACTTAAAATAAACAAAAATTCCATTTTTCATGTTTGAATTATTAATTAAAGCATAATAAATAAATTTATATAAAAGCATTTAAACTAATGACTGTTTGAATCATATTAATCAAATTTGTTCTGAACATATTTCAACTAGTTTGCATTTTTGATTTTAATTTAACAGTCTCCACATTTTGATTATACTCGTTATATCTAAATAAATAGATATCAAAGTACCTCAAAAATCTTTACTGCTTGATTAATTTCCAGTACTTGTAGTTTTAATAAAGCAAACTTGTAAGGATTGTAACTACTTATTGTCTTAAAATTAGCTTCAGCTTGATTAAAGCTCTGCATCTAATCATAGAATGATGACTTTAAGTAAAATTACACCGAGAAGCAAAACTTGTTTAAATTATAATAGATATTCTATACTCTAGGTAAATAAACTAAAATCTGCTTTTATATTTGAAAAGTTTAAAGACTTGGAAAATAATCTAGCAAATTTTTATAATCAAGTTTTATAACAGTATATATTTCTATTATTATTATTATTTATTTATATCTTATTTATAAGTTAATTCATAAAGTAACAATCAATAATTACAACTTATACGCAGATTTGTCACTTAACTTTGAAGCAAATTTATTCAAGAATGGGGTTGTCCAGATGAATGTCGCAGCTTATTAATTTATAAACTGCATTTCATTTATGAGAGTGACTCTTTCACTTTAGATCCATTCCTCTTCATAATCCATTAATATTGAACGTGCTATCTTATTTGGTATAAAAAAGTTAATGACTTCTTTACTCTGAACAAATTCAAATTTGTTGTGGATTTGCATCTGATCATACAATGTGTGCTTTTCTTTATGATATTTAGGTTTTATTTCTGAATTAATTAAAAATATATAAACTAAATTTTGGGTATATTAATGAAAGTAAAGCATTTACTCATTTTGACCTATGTTTTGTTTGAACACTTGATTTAAATTCATTTAAAGCTCTTTTACAATATGTTGTCAAAGTAAGTTGGTTGAATGAAAAAATGATTATGCAAAAAACTGTAATAAATTTGGAAATGAAATAGTTTAAACAAGTGAATAACAAATTAAATGATGCAGATATACCAAAAATATAGATTAAGCCTTAATAAATATATAAATAATATTTTGTAATTATTAAAAATAATAATTTTACCTACATCATTTTAATTTATATTTAATATTATTAAAGAAATATTTATTTAAATTTATCAATACAAAAATAATCGTTTAATATTCATCTTAGGTAGTAGTTATAGCAATTTCTCGAATAAAATTTAATATGTTGATTTAAGCATTAATATGCATTGATTTACTTAGCTTTGCCCTATCTAAAGTCGATTGATAGAAGTGAAAGAGATTTTTGTTAAAATCTTAGCTTGTGATTACCATAAAGCCTGAATATTTTTTAAGTTTTCTTAAGAATGACTATATAAATCAATTATATAATGATATTAATAATTTATTTTACATAAATGATTCAATTACTAGAGAATATATATGATATTTGTAAGGATTACATCACAACAATAGAGAAAGAAAAGAGTCTGAGAGAATGAGAAAGGAGCAATTTAATTTAAACTAAATTGAAAAGCAAGACTCATTAAGTTAGGGATAATGCTGATAACTCTTCTGAAAACTCAGACGTAAAAATCAATTAGATATAACTCAATATTCTGAAATATAAATTAAAAATACAATTATAAATACGACAGTATTAAAGTTAAAACTGAATAACTATTCATAAGCAAATGAATCAACTAAATCATGAGCATTAAAACAAGTTTTATTAATTAATTTAACGAATTAATTGTAATTAGATGAAAATTAAGTTCAAGAAATGAATCTTTATCCCAATATGGAGAGCACTGCTAACTTAAAGAAGCAAAACTATATTTCCATTTATTATTTTAATTAATTTCAAATCAGTAGTAAAGAGTCCGGTAAATTTGACAAAAACAGAATCATTGGTTCCTTCTATAATTTACAAGTCTTACTTAATCAATAAAAAATAAAATTCTTTTATAAACTCTAAATATTTATAAAAACATCAACCATTTTAAAATTGAAAATAAACTCAGACGTTTTTCATGTTCTTTGCATTAGACGATGATGAGCTTGAGATCGTAATTAACGCTTTGGATGATAAAGATAATAAAAGCTTTTTTATCTAAGGTGTAAAGGGAGATCAACTTCTTGTCGTTGAAAAAGGTGTACTAATCTGCTTACAATAATTTGAAAGTATTGAGATAGAACCTAGTTCTGAATCCAAATCAGCAGAACTACATTCAAATATTTTATAAATATACGAGTTAGGTATCGCTTGAGGAGAATTAGCTTTGCTTTACAACACTTCCAAAACAGATACAATCATGGCAAAAACTTAATCTTATTTTTAGGTATTGAATAGAAATATTTTTACTTATATTAATTAGATGTGCTACTGTTGCCGTATAATTATTTAAACATTATATAATTCCCATATAAAATGTAAAAGAGAAAAATATTAGTATTTCGTGGGGAAAGTTAAATCACTTTAAAGCATGAGTCACTATAAAAGATCGAAGCTAGTTGATTCAATTAAGGAAGAAAAATATCAGGCTATTGATTTCATCATCATAGAGGTAGTAGAACTATTTAATAATCAACATTTACAGTATGATTTTTTTAATATTTTATAAGTTAAAATATTTTCAGAATCATTATTAAAGATGAAGCTACTGCAACTGAAATCTTAAAAGCGCATTAACAGGGCTATAATAAGTGATTTCATGCAAGCCAGGCAATCATTTTGGTGAGTTGGTACATTTAAAAAACAAGTTAATAGCAGCAAATGTTGTCACATTAACAAAAAATAGGTGAAGCTGTAAGTTATAAACATCTCCAAAAAATCCTAAGCTTATTGAGAAAACATTCTTAAGGGAAACATGGATTTTTATCTGAACTATGTCTGAATCACTTGACTAATCGAGAAGCTTTAATAATATAAGACTATATTATATTAATTTACATCAGAAACCCTGTAAGACTTTCAATTCATTAATGTAATAATAAATATTAATTAAAATCAAGAAGAATTCAATTCTATTAATTTTTATATTACATATCATAACATTAGCAGTAATGGCAGTTGTTGATAAATTTAGTTAGTTGTTTAAATTTGAGCAAGTTCTTGAAGTAGGCAGTAGGTTGGCTTTAATTTAAGATTTATATAATAATTACTGCTTAAGTATTATTTAATGATAATAATTTATGGGTGTTATCTATTGAACATAGATCAAATTATGGTAAATAATGCGAAAAATGTATAATTGTAATATTTATAACTAAAAAGAATGCAAATGATTAATATAATATTTAAAAATGGGAATCTTAATAAAGCAGTTTCATCTTTTCATTCATCTGCATACTTGTCAACATACTTGTATTAATGCATTCCGTATAATTCTTGTGCTCCACTGCTAAGACTTTCTCTTCACAGTCACCAATCTTCCCAACCTTTATCTCTAAATAAAATATAATATATTTTTTTAACCTTCTATTTGTGAATACATAGTTCCCATTTACGTCATAATTTAAGATATAATTTTTTTAATATTTAATTTAATTTCAGATTATCAATTCTATAACGTATTTTATAAATTAATCAATGCTTAATTCATTTAATATATAGGAGATGCTATTAAGAGGTAATTTCAACCAGCGAAACTAAGGCACACTAAGGCTGGAAGAGATTCATCAAAAGTTTCAATCTCTTTTAGGTTTTGCCATTTGAAAGTAAATTTTGGAAAGTTTCTCTAATACGAGAGAAAAGCATTCCTTTTATTTTGCTTCGTTATTTGTAAAAAAATTAAAATTTTTATAAAACTCATAAAACCCGAACATATCTAACTATTTTTGCTCATTAAAGTCTTTGAAGAGAGAAGGCATCTTTGCTTTTAAAAGCTTTCATAAAATTTTATTGCTGTTTCCTTGTATATCTGTATGATTTGGAAGATTATTTTTTAGTTATTTTTCTATAACTGAACTCTTACTCAATACCTTAGCCTTGAAGTTTCTTTCATCTCTTTTTTCTTAAAAGCTAATCTGAGTTTTATCTGCTGTTGATATTTTTGCTATACTAAAATTAGAAAGCGTTTTGCTGTTTAAAATATACTCCTCCTCTTCCTTTTTCTAATAATTTTATTTGATATATATTTTCAACACTTTAATCACCATTATTTGACAACTATTCAATTTATGATTACTCATATTCGTTGCATCATTTACCTGTTCTTTCTTTCATTATTCTTCTCTACTTAACCAGGAACTATTCCAATATCTCTTACTCCAGAGAAGAAATTTGAAGATATCAACATTTCATCAAGCAGTAAATTTAATAAATAAACTGCTCCTTTTGTTGCAATAGTAGCTGCTATTGTACATATTTTAATAAAAACTTAAGCAATTCAAATTTAAGATAAATTAAGGAATTCTTTAAACATATTAAAGTAAACTTTGCTTTTCTAAAATCAAATTAATACCGCCTTTTTTGAATATAGTTGTTTTTTATCATCTTATCATCAGTAGAAACGAATCAACTTTACTTAAGTTATACTTATCAATAATAAGTATTAGATAGATAGATAGATAATAACTTAAGGTAAAATAATTTAATCAGTTGCCTTTTTTAAAATTGCGTGAATTATCTACTAGAAATGTAATTCATTACAATACTTAACTGTCGTTCTTCTCCTCAAGTCTGCTGGGTTCCTCCTTATTTATGTCAGTATTCTGGTCTTCTCTCTTCCCATCCTTGCTGTTTCCTTCCACCTCAACTTGACCCTCATGTCTCATCTCGAGTGTTTTAATCGTGTCTGGTCTAATCAATGGTGGGGTTGGTATGAGTTTCTACTTGCTAGCTCCTGCTCTTCTGTCATCCTTTCGGGCGTAAAGATAACTTTCTACTTCCGCTTCGTTATCTCCGATGTCACTGAATCTCCCTTCCTCGTCGATGTTTGACTATTCCATTTCCATTCTCGCTCCGTTCTGCAGAACTAATTCGTCCCAAGTGTCTATATGAGAATTCTAGTTCATCATCTCTGTTCCTTTGTCCTCCCACTCACTCTTCCACAAAATTCCATTT
>ARYC01011795.1:0-18301 GCA_000711775.1 Oxytricha trifallax | reverse complement strand
CAATAGGAGGTCTTATTATGCAATTAATTAGACTCTAAAACTATACTGTCCTTTACTAACGAAGAGGATGCCTACCATGAAGAATGCTGAGAATTCTATAATTAAATTCATGTTAATATTTATAAACATACAATATCGCTTTGGGTAACTACAATATTAAGACTTATAAAGTCATAACTCTTCTAAATCTAATCTACTTAGATAATCTTCAATCTCCCTCAAAATTATCATGTGGTTTTAGTGATGCTCATGTTCAGCTTATAATGCATGATTTTATTTACATACATTATTGCAGTACTAAATTTATAGATAAACTTTTTTGAATAAAGCGAATTAAGTTTATAAATTATTATTGAATCATATTAATAAAAGAAATAATGTCTGACAGAAGGTGCAGAGTCATTAATTTCTAATTTTAGTTGCAAGAAACACATATAATAATTCATTTTAACAGGAGTAGCCCCTGGTAAGAATAATTGTGTCACTAGCAATGCCTAGGTTCATGAATTAGTAAAGCAGTAGTTGTACTATTTAACCAAGCAAATAGCAGGAGAAATGAAATATTAGTACTTGACATATTTCTTGAAGATAAATGTCGATTTCCTTACTTATTTGTTATCAAAATTAATCTGTTATAATTCAAATTATTTAAATCTCTCAATTTATAAAGTATTAATCATAAGTAAATAAGATTATTAATCTCTGAGCAATATGGTATACTAAAAGTCTGTAATATAAGTTCTATAAAAAATAGAAAAAGTTGTTATCCTTTGTGTAAATGCATGACTTTATTAGAAATAAATACCAATTACGATATTTTTAAATAGAGGAAATTGTTATTAATAATTGAATGGTATCATTAATAGTAATATTAGTAGAAATGAATAATGTATATGAAGAAAAAATAATTCATCATCATCGCCATTATAGCTGAAGACATCCTAGTTGATTTTATTGTCTTTCTTGTCACCTTCCTACCTAAGTTACAATACGAAGTTTGAGTCCTTCACCATTGCCACTTGACTTTGGTAAGACTCCTTTAAAACTCTAAATAGAGATATCTTTTTTTAACTTACTTTTTTATTGAATGAACAGTAGTTCTTAGAGCAGTTGTATTTTATTATTAATTACTATAATTCACTCTATTTAAAAATATCTAACTTACCAATTAGGAAGCTTCGGACTCCCTAATTGAAAGCATTTTATATTAGGACATAAACTTCATAAGACTTTATACATTTTCAGTTAATTAGGATTCAAAGTATAAAAATACCAAAATATATAAGGATCACGACATTAAAACGATTGGGTAAAATAAGGTTTGATATAAATGATAATCATTAATGAGAAGATCGAACTTCTTAGAAAATCTGCAATATAATAGTTAATTTTAAGAATTAATTTTGAGAGAATTTGAGAATTAATAAATACATGAATATTAATATAAAATGAAACCTAACATCTTAAATTGTATAAGTATAGAAAACAGAACCTTAATTCTAAAACTTTGATTTGGAAATTAGATCCTTAAACAGCTTTATTTACATATTTAAGTTATAAATAGCTTAGCAAACTTTTTGGATATGTCCAAAATATTATAAGAAAAGTATGCATCTAGCAATTTAATGACCCTTTATAAAAGCAGAAACACAATAAATGAAAATTAAGTTTAACACTTGATTAGTTCAACTATCTAGTTAGCAAAGAGACTTTAACTGAACTAAAATTGTACTCTTTAGCTGATCGAGCGAAGCTATTCCATTGAAATTCCAGATGCGAGAGTATCTACTTCTAGTTTGAGGAATATTTACCTCTCTAATGGTGTAAAGTTTAAAAGTGCTAAAGCCTCTTATAGGCTTTCGAATTCAAAAATAACTTAAATTTAGGCTTCTTAAACTTAGACATACCCTTTACTCATACAAGTCTATTCTAAATAGCAAATCATAATATGATTAGATGAGACTATATTTAAACCTGACTCTACAACTTTAAAATCTTGAGCAGGACCATACTCAAATTAAGAAACTCAAAAGTGGGAGTTAATATCTCAACTTTGGCTGCATTGGTTTTTATTTCTGGTTAATAAGGGCTGTTAGGTTTTGTGATAAAAGAGAAATCAATTAAAATTTGTAATAGGGTTTAGAAATTATTGAAAGTTAGTTTAAGGGATAAATATTAATATTTTTCATGGATAATTTGCATGCCCATCATAATAAGACTTTTAAGCAAAAGATTTATGATGATGGATGGAAATATATCTTTAATGCACCATACTCATCCTAATTTAACTTCATTGAGGAGATATTTTAGAGAGTTAAGCGCTCTTATAAAATGGGACGTAATTGAAAAAATTTTAATTTTTCAAATAAGATTCATTTTCAAATGGTAATAAACTCAATTTTGAGTATAAAATATAGAGACTGTATAAAAACTGAAAAGAGACACATAATTAAAATGCAAACTTCGTTATCATTGTTAAAAAGTGAGTGATTAAATTTTAATTTTAACTTAAGTTAATAATTTAAGCATCAAATTTTAAAAAAAAACTTTTATTTTTAAGGTCTTATATTTAAGTTCCTTGGCTGTTGCCATGATTTGCGTTCCTCTTAATTTAAAGTTCCATTCCCAACAAAGTCTGAATATGAAAATGTCATTTCGTTCAATTTTCTCTTTTTTATTAATCTTCTACATTAAGATCCATATCTCAAAAGTGAGAGACCTCTGCCTTTACGTTCTATACATGGGTTAGTTGAAAAACCTTATTTTACTTGAGATAGTCGGATTATTTTATAGCTATTGCAGAACTCGTTACTAATTAAGATTTAGTTTTGGTCCACTTAATTTAGAGGTCCAGACACCCTAATCTGCTATTAGCTTTATATCATTCTTTGCAAGTATTCGTGTCTCAGAGTGCCAAGAACCCCAGAAAAACAATTACGATCTGGCAATTCATCCGCATCATCATAATTTTTAAAGACCATTATCTATTTTTACTTCATCCCAAACACCCTTCAGACTCAGTTCTGGGAAAAAGGAGACATTAATCCAAATCACTTCGTTTGACTTAATTAAAATTTTGGTTCCTTTTAAAACATCTCTTATGAATCTCATTTAAAATTTATTATAAGGAGGCATGAACATGCTACCTATAGAAGTTAAGAGATTTGCCACTCACATTGGAACTTGTGATAATTATACCAATCCAATTTACTGCTTAGCTAGCCTTCTAATTTACTTGTTAGAATTTAGGTATTTATTTGTGTGCTATTTTAGTCGTTTTATGTACTTTCCATAAGTTATTTAATTAATTATTATTTAATTTAGGTTCTTCTGAATAAACTTCACATTTATTAATAAAAATTAGGCCCCGTGACTAATGGCTTCTACCTATTGGATGAAATTCTTTTCAGTAGTCGATTGTTTTTAGTTTTAAATCGTTAAGGAATTAATCATTTTTGCTAATGGTTCGCTGAAATTTATTTTCTTTAAATGTTAGTGAACTATCATTAGGAACACAATTTTTACAATAATAAAAAATCAGAACATAAATTTAATAAATTACCAAAGCTTATTTTTTGTTTGAGTTCCCAAATTTTAATTAAAATTATCTTGTTATTTTAATATGTCCACTGGTGCCACTTAATTAAATAAATTTAAGTCCCTTTTTATTTTAAATTTAAGTCCCCTTAAATGGTTTTACTATTAAATAGCATTTGTTTAATCTATATTAAAGTATCAATATTACAATTAAAAATTGTGACTATTATTAAATTTTATTAATTTAACTTACTATATAGTAAATGGAAAGCAGGCTAAAAGGAATTAGATATACTCAATCATCTTTAAGCAGCATTAACTCATAAGATAATTTAGACTTATCTGTTAATGAAGTTTCAAGCTGCTCGTTGGAATATTATAATTTACTACTATTAATTTTTTCTTAGAAGAAGGCTTAGATCATGAATAGGAAAGAAAAAGTAAAATTACCACAACATAAAATATAAGACTCAAGTCGCTATCTAGTACTAACTATACTTGCACTATTTTTGATAAAAATATGACTAAATAATACACGAAGCACAGTTGATCACATTCAAGAAAATAGGGAAGCTTTACTCATTTGAAG
Organism: Oxytricha trifallax; assembly: GCA_000711775.1. Taxonomy (NCBI): domain Eukaryota; phylum Ciliophora; class Spirotrichea; order Sporadotrichida; family Oxytrichidae; genus Oxytricha; species Oxytricha trifallax. The sequence continues at coordinate 14,175 of ARYC01011795.1, read as the reverse complement.
AATAAAGATGGGTACTCATGCAAGGTTTGTCATTAATAGTTTGCTGGCAAATATCCCACTACATAATTGAAGAAGCACCTAACATTTCACACTGATGCTGAATTCCTCAAAGCTTGTTATGCTCCGTTCGTAATTATTTGCTTATTCGTTTTTATACTTTAATTTATAGCTTATTCAGCATTTAAAAGCATAAAAACTAAAAAATTAGAAACCAAATAATTAAAGAGTAAGCTCCTATGAAGATACTTTGGGACCTAATTTAAATGAAAAATCAAATTAAAAGGGAACTAAATTTTAAAACTAAAATGAGATTGAGGAGATCAAATGTGAATCATAATAAATTAGTAACAGCCCTCATTAAATTAAGATAGTGACTCTGAAATAAGACCTAATCAATTTTCAAGGAATTCCTTAAGTTTTGATTAACTAATTGAGAAAAGTCTTCATAAAATAAAGTGCTTATAGATTCAATTGAGGAATTAATTGAGTAAAGACCTTCACTTACTTACAATCATTTGTCAAGACATGAGATCTAAAGCTTAAAGGAAGATGCCCTTTATCGAGAGAGGATACAATTAGAAATCTTATGGTAACTTAAATTTGGAATAAACAACCAAAACAGCTTGACTAAATTTAAAGGATTTATTTCAGACCCACATATATACTAGTTTGGCTTAGAGGGTACTACTTTACTCTAGGGGATTTGCTTAATCTTTAACATAGAAGACTTATAACATGGAGGTGTATTATAAGTAAAGCAATAGCAGTGAGCCAACTACACAACGATAAAGTTGTACATTTGTTCTTAAAGCCACAAAACATTAAAGTCAATCCTGACGATAAATTATACTATACACTGAGTAATTTTTCAAGAACTCAAATACAAGGAAAGATTACAATTAATGGTGACTCAAATTTATGTCCCTATATTTATGGTGCTAAATATTTGGGGGAAATTACTGCTGAGTCTTGGAGTGATAACTATTTCTTACTTGTCATCATTTTGCACTAATGAGCAGGAGAAAAATTTCAATATGTTATTGAGAATGAAAAGTCAGTATAAGAGCTTGTAAAAGAGTTAATTTTTTTAGGGGAAATGAAAAATTTTTATGACATTTTGGAAATATTGTCCACTGGTGGTGCCACAAACTTAATCCCAACAGCAAACGAAATCACAAATATTTTATAAAATCATATAATAAAGGGTTTATGATATTTATAATTTCTCAAATTCTCTCAAAATTAATTCTTTATAAATCTTTGAAACTAAAATAAATAAATTTATGATGATAAATGTAAATTTTGGATAATTTTTTTATATTTATTTTAGATGACAGCAATAAAATCATTAATATAAATGAATATTTGTTTATTTTTTACCATCTTTATTCTCTTAATTTTTTATGACTATTTATCTAGCATATAAAATTTAAGAGCTATTACATTTTAAATATTGTTGTGGCATGCAATATTTTACAAAATTTTCTCAATATCTACATTAGTTTGTGATTTAACGATGATTATTTTTATTAAGGGATATATGAAAATTAGGTTTACATATTCCTTGGAACTTATTTTATCATGGAGATAAAATTAATCTAAATGCTTCATTATAAACAGTAGCTAAATTATCAATAAAAAAACAAAAATTTTACAATTGAAGTAAAAATGGTTTATTACTAATATTAATATAAAGGATAGTTTTATTATTAATACTTTTTACTGGGACGTTTTAAGATTAACAAGGAAATTTGAATTTGATTATTTTACATATTTATAGGGAGAAAACAATTTCTTTTGTGAAACAAAATTGCAATAAATTTAAATCAGAAATTTTATTTTAAATTAATAAATAATAAATCTTTCTTGGCAGTAAATTCAATCAATGTAAACTCATGTTTTCTTATTTAATATAGAATTTAACAATAGTTGGATTTTATAAATATTAACTATTTTATTATATTTCATTCTAGGACCGTTGATTTGAATTCAATTTTTCTAAATTATAAAAATTTAGGATCATTTCTATTATGAGACAAAATAATTCCGTTAGCAATTTTGTCCAATAATTTAAAATATTTTATTGAATTTAGCACAAGATAATTCAAAATTGAAAAGTATTTTTTATATAAAAATTGATAAACTATTCATTATCTTTTCAAGCATTTCGAATGCATTAGAATATCATTCGTATTATTTTCAAAGTTTAGTTTATATATATTTAAAAATGAAATTAATTGAGGAAAAAAGAAGTCTAAATAATTTATTATAGGATGTTGTAAAATTTTTATTAATCAAAATCATAAATTTATTTAAAATAATATATCAGTTTCTTAAATAAAATTATTAGGAGGTTTCAAATTCTGATAAAGGATTTAGAGCCTTACATGCTAACCATCTTTACTTATATTTAATATATATTTTCTATTATCTGTTTTTACTATCGATCTATTAAAGCCTATATACTTTTTAATTAAAATTTAAATACAGTAAGAATGATAAAATTATAGTGAATGATAGAATACTCAAGAGTGACTTTTAAAGATTTAGAGTAGAGCAAGAAATGATATTAGAGATTCTAACTCAATACATTTGTACTGTTAACTCAAATGTGGTGATGTTTAATTTATTCTTTGTTAGACAATGCTAAGATTAAAAATAAAAATTTATGCTCAAAAATCTTTCATCTATGTAAAGATAATCAAATTTATTTTATTCTTTAAGTTTGGTATTTAAAAAAGTAATATGTTATTATAAGAATTAGTTAATTATGGGTGGGGCTAATAGTTTAAAATTAAGATATGCTACGAGGGGAGCTTTATGTGTTTCCTAACAATCATAATTGCTTTAGAAAAATTATGATAAAATGTCAAAGATGTTTAGCAAATTTTATTTTACAGGATCATAATTTTCAAAAACCTTTCAAATAAATTTGATGATTAAAAACTAAACATGTTTCATCTCAATGCGAGATTGATATGAATAACTAATTTATAAATAAATATATTTTAAGAAATATATATAAATCCAATCATAACGATTATTAATAAATCTCCCATTTAAAATTATCCTTTTTATTCTATTAATTTTTTAATCAATTATTTTTTATACATTCCCTATAATACAAATAAATTTTAAGAAAATCTTTTTTTTATTATTGATCCCAAGATCATTTTTTAATATTATTTTTTTTTGTGCCTAATGATGTATTTAGAGTAAAGATCTTAAGGGAAAATGAACTTTAAAAATGACAACATTTTATCATTTTATCTTGAATAAATGTAAATCTATCAATTACTTTCCATCATTAATTTTGATTAATTCAAAGAATATTTTTAAATTCAAGAAACAATCAAAGTATTTAAATAAAACAATCACTTAGATAAAATCCCTAAGTTATTATTTAAAATCTTTTGTAGACGAGATAAATAAAATGAATTATAGATGTTTTAATCTATATATCAATTATATCACTTCATAATTTCTATATTAATTCCATTATAAACCAAATAAAATTTTTTGCTGCTCCTGCAGTTGTTGTCTTACCTCCCAGTGCTACATCATTACAAGCTCAGGATTTCAAAAATCTTTATGAAATTTAGCCATAAAACTAGATAGAATTTTAAGGGTGCTTTTATTGAATCCTGAGTCATGATTTGTGGACGAAATGCAACAGTTTAGGTTTAGTAATATATTTTTCAATTTTCATGTAGAAATAGCAGATGTCTCTATAGAATTCGGAAGCTCAAGAATCTAAAACTTGAAGCAACTGCAAATGGTGAAATTGAATTTTTTTAATCTTCATTGATTCTCTCTCTGAAACTTTTAAGCTGTTCCATCCTCTCACTTTCCAAGTCTTAAAAATCCTAGCATGTTCCATCCATTGGTCTGATATTCTTTTCTTAATTGGTTAATGACTCCACGGTAGATTTTGTGAAAGCGGTCTTGAATCTAAGCATGAACTTCAGTGGGATGTGTTGTGAACTCTGCATGAGCTTGACCAAGTCTATGCTTAATCGATGAACTATATTGTTTCTTCTATGCTTCATGAGACCTCCCACCTTCTTCTTGATGTCATTTTGGTTTTACTTGCTGACCCTCTTGACCAGGTATTTTTCCAAAGTGGTCCGAAAGTTCTGCTAAAATACTACCAAACGAGCAGCTTTCGCTTCCTAACAGACCCAAATGAGAGCGATCATCGTCTTATTATGGTATTCCTAATCGATATCGTTTAGGTATTCTTCATAATAGGGTTGTACCTTCAGTTGATCAAGGCCAGCTTTCAGCTCTAGTATCTTGTCGGCTATACCAGGTCACTCTCCAATGCTTATTCACTCTGGTCGTAACATCAAATTTGGGATATTTTAACACAAGGATTTTTTTACGATATATTTACTCATGCCTTGTTGCAGACTAATTTGGACCTTGTTTGAAAATCAACCATAATCGAATAGTACTTCAATCGAGAGAGTATGATTTTTTCTAGTTAATAACAAATTCCTGAACAGACAGTAGTTCTCATTTCAGAGATAAAGTAAGATCTTTGGCTACACTCGACGAAGGTAATCTGGAATATAAAAAATTTTTGGACAATCAATATTTTTCAAATATCCAATTAAGCTGTTGCTATCTCTTCTTTATCCAATTTAGGTAATTTTACAGCCGTGCCTCAGTCAAAGAGACTAGTTTCAAAGTTATAGATCAGGCGCCTTAAATCCTGAATAAGAAGTTTTTTAGTCTAATAGCTTTTTCACTAGAGCAATATGGATTTCGCTTAGCGGAAAGCACTAGAGTTTATTTTATTGCACTATAGAGATATAGTTTACACCAAGCAACCCTCTAAGCTTATTCAAATTAATCGCTATTTATTAGGTACAAGCAACCAACGCTCCCAATGTGCCAGTTAAGGGCTGATTGCAATTGCGTTTATAATTTTTATTATTTATTCTCTTAGCGATGAGGGCTGCTCAGATTTCTTTCCATTTAGGACTCCCATTCGGACATGTACTGAATTAACTGGCTTGGCGGCTCTATGCCAATAATATCCGGACAGCAGCCATAACTGAGTTACTTGCTGAGACACGCGCTCTGATTGCTCAATTCGGTAAATAGGTTTCGTGTGCTCCTTCCCTAAATCCTGCTATTAAATACAATTCTTTTTAGCTTACCTGGTGATAAATAGCGAGGAATATGTGGTTAGATCCAAGATGTTTCCCAAAGTTTGGTAATGTGTCGAATCATAATGTTAAAAACTAATGTGCTACCCGCCAAATTCGTTATACTTAACACAAACCCCGTCCAATGCCTCATCCACTACAGCCGAATAGCATTCCGTTGATCTCAGCCAGAATACCACTTACTACATCTCAGTCGGCATCATGGCTTCTTTTAGTGATTAATGTTGTTCAAGAGATCGTTTCAGGTGCTGTTTGAAAGATGTCTTGGTTAGCAGGGGATCGTCGAACTCAAGATTATCAAGCAGCAGATCCCATGTTTGGTCCTTCGGCAACTCAAGGTCACCTTGCTCGCATAGGGAATTATAACTTTTATCTTGAAGCAAAAATCACATATATAATAGCAAATAATAAATATCATAATAAAGGTAAAATTAGTCATTAGACTCAAATTAAAACTGATTTATTAAGACATAAATAATAAATTATACATAAAAAAATAATAAATTATTCATAAATAAATACTTTATTATGATATTTTTTATTCAAATAAGAAAAAATAATAAATTAAATCTTGACTGATTATTTTTAAGAGAGTTGTTCTGTTATTAAACAAGAAAATAAAATTATAAATAAAATAATAAAACTAGGCTTTAACAAAATGATATATCAAAGATACAAAAGATTTTAAGATAAAAACATAAACAACAAAAATATATAAATATAAAGTAATACTAATCAATTAAAAAATTGATAAGTAAAAATAATAAATTATACTAAAAATTTAATCATACAGAAAATAAACTTAAAAAATGACAAGACATATATAATAATCAAAAAATTAAAATTAAAATGAAAGAAAAAAAAGAAGATTTCATAAAAAATTTTAATTCCTAGCTAAAAACACCATTAAAACCCAGATTTAAAAATAAAGTTTCGGAAATTTCTTAACAAATAAATACTTTTCTAGATTTTGCCAAGTACAGCCAAATAAAAATCTTAAAAATCTGAAAAATTTTTATAAATTTGTAATTTTTAATTCTCTGCAAGTCATTTGGATATTTGGAAATGTGACCTTTTGAAATAATAGGAATTTTTAATGTCCAAAAAGTCTGTTTAAAAATCATATGAAAATAAAAAAATAATTTATTTATTTTTTATCATAATTAAAAAATCTTAAAATGAAGAAAGAGCCCAAATGATCATTTATTGTTGTATCTCAGATTCGTGAGAACACAGAAAAGATGAAGAATTTACCTTTTAATCGGAAAAACATAATATAAACATTTTGGGGTGGAAGTTTCCTGCCCCATACATAAAAATATGAAATATTTATAATTTTCTAAGAATCTTTATTAGCATTTATGTAAGAATTATTTATAATCTATAATAAAATATAATTTCTACCTTGATAATGATTTCAATTTTTAATGAAAATCATATTAATTATTAATAAATAACAATTATTTTAGCATTGTTTTTAAAATATAATTTGATAAATATTAATATTATACCTTGAAAATTATATATCATTTAAAGTTGTTTAGTAAATGGTAAAGGTTATTAATATTATAATTTGTATGTTTCTAATATTTTTATTGCAAAAAAAAATAAAAATTAATGTTAAGTGCAGGAAACTTCCGTCTGGGGTGGGGAACTATTTTGGGGCAGGAAAAATTCCCCCAAACATTTAAATTCCTGGGGGGGAAGTTTCCTGCCCCAAAAGGTAGTTTCCTGCTCCCAACTTTAAATTTTATGTTTTTGCAATAAATTTAATAGAAACAAATAAATTTCAATTTCAATAACTATAATCATGTACTATACAACATTTATTATTATATAATTTTCAAGGTACATAATTATTCTTTATCAAATTATATATTACTGACAAGGCTAAAATAAGTGTTTTTTTTATTAATTATTGTATTTTCATTAAATTTTAAATTGATTATCAAGGTAGAAATGATATTTGAAGCTAAATTATAAAAAAAACTACATCATAAAGATGCTTTGAAAATTACAAAAATTACATATTTTTATGTATGGGGCAGGAAACTACCTTTTTGGGGGCAGGAAACTTCCACCCTTGGGTGCATATAAAATTTTGGGGCAGGAAACTTCCCCCCCAAATTCCTACATAACACCCTTAAACACTAAGCTTTGTGAAATTTTTTATGGAAATTTTCAACAAAAAAAGTCTTGTCCAGCAAACGATAAAATTAAGTTTTTTGCTTTGAAAAATACAACTAATATTTATTTTTTAATTCTCTACAATTCTTAAAATTTTGAGGTCTTATGGATATTTTAAAATATTAGTTTTTTAAATTAATGGTATTTAAATTGTCTCCCAAAAATTCATTTCAAAATCTATAAAAATCCATATTAATTTATTTAATTTAAATTGAAAAGAAATTATCGGTCTTCAATAAGAAGGAAATTATTGGTCTTCAATAAGAAGCTCTGAATCCCACGGGAAGCAGTTTAAACGCAACATTCAAAACCCCTTAGTGAGGTTTATAAGTGCTTTGATTTGTAGGGTACAGTTGGGTTCTTATTGGGGTTAGTAGAGAAATTAGGTTAATTTGCAAAATATGAAATAGAAATAAGAGAAATTTAGAGTCTATTTATGCTGAGTAATATTTAGATTTACTGCTTAAGCTTAGGTATGGTACGAGTATTAATATAGACTAAGTCAAATTAGTACTGATTTGATTTATGCAGCTATATCAAAGCTCCTGTGCAAGAGTGCCTCTACTGTTAGGTATTCACTGCATGTTAGCTGTTAGCATTTCAATTCTGGTACTTGAAAACATACAGTAAGATAATAAAAGTTCACTTAGACCCATATTGACTGCCTCTGTGACTCTAAGACTTTAAAGTATTGTGCACATTTTCCATTAGACTAGCTAGCTGTAAAGTTTCATCGAAGGTTTCCTGACATGCGTATCTCTCCTTAGACTATAGCCAGAATTTATAGAAGAAATTGTATTACTTTCAAGACTTTCAACAGAGTAAAGACAGTGATTGATTTTTCAGTGCCATTTTTTATTAATAATTTAAACTATAAATATGATTAAATGCAAAGGGCTATTGACAATAACATCAAGTTCATACATGCTGATGAAAGCTGTGTTTACCTTTAACACCTTTATTAATAAGTCTTGGTATAAGAAGTATGATAATATAGAAGTCTACGATTAGAAAGTAAAGGTTGTGACTCATGCAATTTTAGCTGGTATTGGTGAAAATTCAGGCTTAGAAACCTATGTTATTCACCCTCGTTCTATTAAGAGCGAGCAGTATATAGAGTTCATACATAAACTAAGAGATAAGTACAACGATTAAGAGATCATCATGTTTGTTGACATCTCAGTTCATAAGACTAAGGAGTCTAAGAAAGCATATGAAGAGTTAAACATAACTCCTATATATAACGTTCCCTATAGCCCACAGTTTAATGGAAATGAATTCTATTGGAGTTAAATTAAGACTCGCTACAAGAAACTGCTACTGTATCACCTTATGCATGACTGTCCCATCGATACAGTAAACTTGATTCAGAGTAGCTGCAAGAGAGTAAGCATAAAAAAGACAACAGTTGTGCGAGAGAAGGAAGAATGAATGTTTATAAATAAGTTTTAGATTTAAATGAATGAATAAGTTCACATATTAAATTAACTCAGAAAGGGATTCGGTTTTTCCTTCTTCTCATCTTTATATGGCTTGATTGGGCCCATATTTCTTCTCTTAGCGCCAGCTCCTGCATCTATGTTCATTTCATCTGGCTTTTAAAAATCTTTATAAAGTCTCTATATCACTTCATGAATGGTCTATGAATTTCTCTCCCTGTGAACCTTTGCATTCTCTTTCATTAGAAATATACCAGTTCCAAGTTTCCTACAAGGTTATCAATCAAAGCTTACTAGAGAGGTAAGGATGCTTCTTTAGCTCTTCAAGCCAAGCCTCGCTTATAAGTATGCCTTGCTTCTTTGAATCTTCAGGAGAAATAGAGTAGCGTTTCTTGTGAGCTTCTTCAAGGATCTCTCTGAGATAACTCTCTCTTAAAGTGCCAAGAACACAAAAGAAGAAGCTCCTTTATGGAACTTTGTTAGAGAGTTGTTTCTTGGTAGGAAAATAAACTTCCAACTCTTCATCTTTCATTGCATCCTCTTAGAGATTAGTGACTGAAATCTCTGGGTAGTTTGGTATTTCTATCAACTTAATTTCATTGTTTATGAAGGCTTTCTTCTCATCACAGAGTATCGCTCTTAGAAATGAGATTTTGGTACCTTCCATCGTTGGAAGGAATAAACCCACTATATTATATGATTAAGTATAAGTCACATGTTTACCATGCTGAGTGAGGTATCGATAGAGATCTTCCTTGCTTCTAAATCTTGAGATAATTTCTTAAGCTTCAACCCTCATCATTGCAGTGCTTATAGATTCCATCCTTTTTTCTTCTCTTCTTATTGAATTTCAAATTTTAATATATAGAGTTCTCGATCCTACTGCTTAAAATCTTAGTATTAAATATGGGCATCTTATAGGAGGTGAACTTAGTAAAGATACGTGGAGAAAACTCGCAGAAGCTGTAACAAACTTCAGAGATGGAGCTCCATTTTTATCAATTTAGTTCCATTAAATTAGTACTAAATTTGTTTAAATTTAATTAGTACTCGAACTAATTCGGTTTAATTTTAATTGGTACCAATTAATAGTACCAAAACTAAATTAGTACCTAGTTTTAAACTAATGAGGTTTTAATAAAAAAGTTCCAAAATGGTTCAAAACCTAATTAGCAACTCTACCAACCTGAATATTATCTAAGTTGGTACCAAAATTATAAATATTAACTATGAAATTAGTAAAATTATAGTTATAAAATATGTATAAATTTGATCTTTAATACTTCAAAATCAACCATTATTGTTGCAGTGCCAACTCCTATACATAGTTGCTATAGCTAGAGAGTTTATTAGAGTTTTATAATATAAATTTAAATTTGAATTTAAACATGGCGGCTAACTTAAATCATAAAGCAATCTCTCTTGGCAATGGTTAATTATAGCTAAACTTTGGCACCTCTAAAAAGCAAGAAGTTATTTATGTTGAGAGGGAGGTAGAGTTAAGAGCTCTTGAGTTTGAAGCAGAGGTCTTCAAAATTGAAGTATCTAACTAGAAGGGGAGAACAGAGATAGGACTTTAAACATAAATTGAATATGTTGAAGAGCTAAAAGAACAGCAACCAATCTAAAAATAAAAACACTTTGACTACAATGATTGTTAAAACTTCTTGTCACTAAGTAGAGCTTGAAGAGGCATATTAAAGAAATAAATTCTGGTAAAGAAAAGATTTATTTCAATCATAATAAGTTGGATGGCAGGTATTAATTCACGACTTGCATGAAGTCTTACACTCACTCAGTAAGGTTAAAAGACACATGAAAAGCATCATTTAAGCGAGTATTAAATGTAAGATTTAGAGACTTAAAAACTTATAAGAGAAAGTCTAAAACTCTTGAATCTTCAAGAGAGTAGTAAGAAAAGCTAAAGAGGCAGAAATGATGTGAGTCAATGAATCAACCTGCAGGATGCACAGTTTTAGAATGCTTCTAAGAGAGAGCTATGTATATTCCTGCATTAAATGCTGTTGATCTTAGCAGTTGTATATACAAATATTTGAATATAAACGTGCCTAGCAAGTAAAAACTTATAGTAGTCGAAGAGTTTGCATACAAGGTAAATTCTTTCAGCTATCTCATTAAGAATGAATAGTATTAGAATGAGTTTGCTAACGAATATATCGTTCTTAGAGAAGCTTAAAAAAGAGATTGCAAGAACTTTGCTTAAGCTAGACGGTGCTATTTTAGGCCTTGGGTTCGTCGCACTAAGGCTTAAGAAATATGAAATGACTCTAAGAGACTATCAATATCAAAACAGATACCCGGATGACTTGAATGACATACTTTCAGATAAGATTAAGGGTGTCTAGGAGTTGCATGAACTTGGATATGTTCATAGAAATATGAAACCTGAAAATGTAATGCTGAACCTCTGCCCTTTAGAAGTCGAAGTTATCCATTTCAATAGAGCCTTAAGATAAGAGATAGTAACTTTAGCAAAGGTTCTTGAGACACCAGGCTACTTCCCAATCAGAGAGAAGTGGACAAATGGTTCAGTTTAGTGGGAAGTATAGGCAATTACTGCTATAATATTAGAAAATGACATGGAACGCATGTCTTACTTTGTAACTACGCATGAAAAACAATAAACAAGCTTAGCTAAGAAGCATATAAAGTAAGAAGATGTCTGCAAAGAAATAAAAAGCATAGTAGAGATGATAATCGTGAGAGCTCCTTCATACCCTAGATAATCCTTAGATGATATACTTGAGTTACAATAGAGAGAAAGATTCAAGAGATATAACAAAGACAAGCAGATTAAATTTGTTTGAATTAAATCAACTAATATTCATAAAATATACTTAAAATTCACATAAAACCAGCGTTTTCTCTAGTAACCCCAATAAGTTCCCAACTATACACTAAAAATCAAAGCAATTATAAACCTTACTAAGGGGTTTTGAATGAAGTTATTTAAGAAGCTCATAAGAAACGCTACAGCATCTCTCCTGAAGAAAAAGAGAAGCAAGGTATTAAAATAAGTGACACCTGGCTGTAGGAACTTCAAAAGCATCCTTCATTTCAAGTAAGCTTAGTCTTCTAACTTTATATAAAAACCTGGCCCTGCTATATACTTGATGAAAGAGCGCAGCAAATTAAACAGAGAGAGAAAGTCTCATGTAAAGCATGAATTGAGTAAGAGACTCTTCAAAGATTTATAAAAGCCAGAAGATATGAACATTGATGCAGGTGCTGGCACTAAGAGAAGAAACATGGGCCCAAGCAAGCCTTAAGAGGAAGAAAAGAAAGAGAAGCCAAATCCCTTTATGGGTTAATTTAATGTGTGAACTTATTCATTCGTTTAAATCTAATACTTATTTATAAACACAAAATATCCCTTCTCTTGGGCGCACTTTAGCTTTATTATCGCTGACTCTTTTAGCAGCACTCTTTATAAAATCGACTGTATCTATCTTCAAGTCGTGTATCAAGTGATAAAGTAGAAGTTTCTTGTTGTGATTTTTCAATAACCCCCAATATAATCCAATTCCATTGAACTGAGGACTGTATGGAACATTAAATACTGGTGTTATGTTTAGGCTTTCAAACTCCTTCCTGAGTCTTTAGTTTTATGAACTGACAAGTTATCAATGAACAGAATAATCTTTTAGTCAGCGTATTTGTCTCTGAGTTATTGTTAGAAATTAATATACTATTCAATCTATATAGAACGAGGGTGAATATCATAAGTCTCTAGGCCACTATCTTCACTTATTCCACCAAGAATAGCATGAGTTTACACCTTAATTTTTTATTCATAAACTTCTATATTATTATACCTCTTGTACCAAGACCTTGATATAAAGGTATTGAATGTTAATGCTGCCTTATCAGCGTGTATGAACTTTATATTATGCTCTTAAGACCTCTGCATTTAATCGTATATATAATTTAATTTTGTCTTATAAAATGGAACATTAAAGTCAATCACTCTCTTAATGCGATTGACTGTCTTGTAAGATATTCCGTTCTTTTTATATATTTTAGCTATCGATTAAGCAGATATATGAAGCTCAGGAAATTGGCGATGAAACATCACAGTCTCTAGGCTAGAGAGAAGTGAGCCCAGTATTTAAGAGTCTTATTATTAATTAGGTACTCGATATGATGCTGCTAAAATTTTAAGGGTTTCTAGGCTTAGAATTAAGCTGCTATCTCTTTAAATTCAATGCTAATAGACAGTGAGACCTTACAGTTGCTGGAGATTTATGGAGTAGTTTTGCTATAGACGTATAATTCAGAACAGGCTTGAGTTATTCACTATATTCATCGCATCCATATCGCAACTTAAACAATAAATTTATATACTCACTGTCATAAATTGACCCCAAACCTCGCATATGCTCACTTAAATTATTAATATTTAAAGATTAAACCCTACATAAACCCTATTAAAACCCTAATAAAGTATGCATTAATAGTCTACTTTTATCAATCGAAAATTCAATCAAATTATTGAAAGGGTTTTGGGGTTTTGATTTAATGAAGGGTAAAATGCTTATCAAGAACGACAGATAATCATCTTGGTAAAAGCGAATAACAAGGTGGAAATTCCTATAATGGATTTAGATAATAAAACAAAATCATAGAAGTCAGTTTATTTGTGATTAATTTATTTATATAATTTAATGTCAATTATGTATAGCTGTCAATAATATAATAAATTATAATTAAAAAAAAGATATGCTATCCTTATAATGAAGAAAAGTTTTATAATGGCATTTCAACAATAACGATTTAATAAATAATTAATTTTAATTAATATTTAACCTATATTGAAATAATTTAGAGATAGATAAATATCAAATATCAAAATTAAAAAACTAAATGTAAAGTTTAATATAATGACAACTTTAAATTATAACAATTAAATCATTAATTATCAGTATTATTATTACAAACAAATAATAAATCAAAAGAATTTTTTATTAATTACAGCAATTATAATATGTATAATGATTATGAATTTAAAATAAATTATAACAATTATTTTGAGTAAATTTGAAGTTTATTAACATAATAAAAATAAATAAATATATCTCTAGTTATATTAACTAGGAAAATAAAAAATGAATTCTTAAACTCTGATTTGAAGACTAAAATCCAATTAATGCTAAATGAACTTATTTAAGTTATTACTAATTTGGGAAATTGTTTGGGTTTCATATAAACATAATTAGAAAAATCTGCATTAATCCTCAAAACTTGTATGTTTAACGTAAAAATTACAATAAAAAAAACTTTGAACTTGACAATTGACCATTTAAACTATTTGGTAAATCAACATACATTCAAAACCCCAAAAACCCTTAAAA
>ARYC01011791.1:0-23614 GCA_000711775.1 Oxytricha trifallax | reverse complement strand
AAGACTAAGCTTACTAGAGATGAATGGATGCTTCTATAGTTCCTACAGCCAGGAGTCACTTATTTTAATTCCCTGCTTCTCTTTCTCTTCAGGAGAGATGCTGTATCGTTTATTGTGTGCTTCTTATATAACTTCATTTAAGTACTCAGGTTCAAAGTTCCAAGTACTCCATAGAAGAAGTTCCTAACTGGCAACTTATTAGAGAGTTGCAGCTTTGATGGAAGGTAGAGTGCAACATCTGGATTACTCATAGCATCATCATAGAGGTTTGTTACTGAGATTTCAGGGTAGTTAGGTATCTCGATCATTCTGATTTCATTAGACTTAAAAGCTTTTTTCTCTTCACTTAGCAATGCTTTTAAGAATGATATTTTTGTTCCTTGCTGTGTTGGTAAGAACAATCCAACTATGGTTAATAAGTTAGTTATAAGTGAAAATATGCCTTGGTATACCAAGTATCTGTAAAGATCTTCTTTACTTCTGAATTTTCCTATTAAATTTTGAGATTAAATTCTCTTCATTGCATCATTCATAGTTCCATCTTGCTTCCAGTTTCTATAAATGTTTATGAAATTAAAAAATTATGGATATCTTTACTAAAGTTTTACGACTAAATAGGGAGATCCACTTGGAGGTCAACCTGAATCAGATAAATAAATAAAGATAGAGGAATTTTCTCCAAGTTTCAAACTTTGATTTCCATTTTTATCAAACTTTCTCCATTAAATTGCTCTTAATAATAATTAATTTAATTAGTTGGTGCTCCTAATTTATATAAAACTTAATTAGGATGTTAAATTAAAGGTCAAAACCTTATTAGGTGGAGCATTAAAAAAATTAAATTTTAAAACTTCCCCTCCTAAATTTAAGAGAACAGATTTAGGAGCACTACCTAACTTCCCAAAACACATTTAGGTGCATTTTAATGTATAAAATGGATGAAATAATACATGAATTATCTGAAAATATAAACTAATGTCTCTCACTCTGTTCCCATTAGACCTCTCTAAATCTTTGAAGATGTGTTCTTACTAGTGTATAAAGGTAGAATTTGAACAGCTTATATAATTATTAATAGTATTTATAAAATGAGAGGCAACTTATTAAGAAAAGCGGCATTGCTTGGTATTAGCCAGCAGAAACTTTCTTTCATGAATTAAAAGAAAATTGAGACTTGTTATGCCTCTACCTAGTATGAACCTGAAATTCTATAACCTTAAGTCTCAGACTTTGAATAACAATTCAGTTGTTAAATAGAAATGCAGAGCTAAGAAATTCAATGCGAAGTTCTAATAAAAATGGTTGAAGAGGAGGAAGAGAAAAAAGAAATTAAAGCATTACATTTATGTGAGTAGTGTGAGAAGAACTTCACTTATAAATCTGCTCTTAAGCGTCATATCTTAGAGTAGCATTCTAACAAGCCAAAGCTCTATCTTAAGCATGATAAGATAGATGGAAAATATTTTTGCCCTTATTGCAATAAGCAATATAACCATTCATGGGATTTAAAAGTTCACCTTTATAACCATCATGGCTAGAAGTTTGAAGTCATAGATCCTGAGAGTGGTGAGGTCTTCCTTCAAAAAAGAAAGCCAAGAGACCCTTTAGAATCCTTGGAACAAAGAGTTAAGAAAGAAAAGCTTATTAAAGCAGTGAGAAACCTTCCAGCTTCTGAGATAGTGAAAATCACTTTGATGACAAGTAAGGGGTATTGAGTGGCATCTGGCGCCTACCGACAAGCAGGCAGGAAGGTATTCAGCTGCTCCACTATTTGTTGGAAAGGAGTGCTCGGACATCAGGACCTCGTCATGAGTAGACAATGCCTGATCGACAAGGGGGCTGCGCAAGACCACACTACCTTTGATGGTTTGGCCCCAGAAGGAGCGCTTGTCGTTGCGATGACAGGAGATTAGTTCTGAGTCTTAATAAGAGCCGTTGGACCCCACTTCACCAGGGGGCTTTTTATCACCCTTCTCATGTAGCGCCTCAGGATTTCAATTCAGACCTGGGGTGGAAAAGTTGCTTGGGCTTAAGAGGAAAAGCTTTG
Source organism: Oxytricha trifallax (assembly GCA_000711775.1). Taxonomy (NCBI): domain Eukaryota; phylum Ciliophora; class Spirotrichea; order Sporadotrichida; family Oxytrichidae; genus Oxytricha; species Oxytricha trifallax. The sequence continues at coordinate 21,567 of ARYC01011791.1, read as the reverse complement.
TGATCAAGAGGAAATCTCTAAATGAATTCGTTTTAGCACCAGAGGAAATCTGCAATTCATGTGAGAGAAAGTCGAGGAGGCCCTCGTAGTCGGCAACTGTGCTTGTGCATTCTGTCTTCGCATCTACTGAGGGTGTCATCTTAGTTTCTCGTCCATGAAGGTTTTGGGGTTAGCCGTTGGGGTTTTCTCTTTTAGGTTATCTAGGGTGAGAGACTGGACATTCCCTGATGCAGCTGTGTTGAGTGAGATTTGTGCTTACTTTGAAGACCAGGAGACTGAAATAGAACATCAAGCGCAACTTCGCCATGGCATGAGCTCTGAGCCCCGATCACTTGAATTCCTCCTAGTATTCAAAGCGCTATCGAATGGACGTAATTTCGGTTCTCTAAGACAACTTTTTCCTTAAACATCGAAAGCAAAAATGTCTGTCCTGTTTTGTAATTTTAAATATCTAATCGTTTAATAGTTTAAATCAAGGGTTTTAAAATTCTTTTTTCCATTTTCACTTTCCACCTACTTTTGCAATTCCCCTAATGGGGTTTCACTATTTGCAATATAAGTATTAATGCCTAATACTTAATTAATCATTTTTTTACGATTCTCTAAAATTACTCTTGGGGTTTTATTTTTAATTCCTTTTACCATCTTTCTCTAAATGTAAAACATTCTTTAAGAAGTATTCTCTATCGATGAATGCTAATATAATTAAATCGATAAAATATTAATGTTTAACCTGATCCTCCTTGTTTTAAAGTACTGTAGAAATTGATTCTTGAGGCACCTAGTTTTATTAAAGAGAATTTTCCATTTCTTCTTATTGATTTTATAAAATTGATTATACTTAATTATACTTGCGATCAAGTATAAGTTATATTCCTGTCTAATCAACTATAAGCAGCTGCTTTGAACTATCATTAGTGGCATTCTTGTATAAGACTCGCTGTCATCTCCCTTTAGTGTTTAATCTGTAAATTCTACCAATGATTTATTCTTCACATCTTTGTGATAAAAACATCAGCGATAATTAAATAAGAACCCCCATTTTAATTGGTTTCATAATTTGTTTAGATGTCTGTTCCTCTTCCTTATGGTTCATTGAACAAGTAAACACCATAAATCTTGCTTGCATTCTTCATTAAATATCTGCCTTCTTTGACAGATTCAATTACAGCAGCCTAACCGTGGCTGAAACTTGTGAAATCAAAATTGGATTTTGAAAAACGTAAGTTACTGAGACTCTGAAATTACAGATTTACTCTTATGGCTGTGCTTGATCTTCTTTGGCTTTTTGTTATTTATATACTTTCTCACATATTACTTAAAATCAAAAGTTTTATTATAACCTGCAAAATCCGCATGCTACAGCAGCATTTTCAAGTTATTGTTATTTTATTGCAGAAATTCTTTAGCGCTGTTGATTTTAGCGCTGTCTTGTGCATTTTAGTACTCAGACTTAATGCCCTTGGCTTTAAAATTTTCTTCAAAATTTCCATTGGCTTAGTGATTTTCAAAAATCCAATCTAAATTTGACTAATCGGGTGCCTCCTACGGCACTTGCAAATCATTTATACCTTTTAAATAGAAGATAATATCGAAGATTTAAGTTTAGCAGCACTCGCATTCAAAAGTTGAGGAAGGTCTTTCTAAGATGAGTTCTAAAATCCAGTGTTTGATTCATCTGATTTATGCTTAATTTTAATGATTAATTTGACAGGATTAATCTATTAAAGCACTGGATTATTGTTCCTTAACTATATGAAAAACTACTCTTGCCCCTATATCCTCCGGATTTATTGTTACTCAACGCGAAACCAATTAAATTAATGATTAATCACTATAACTAATTAAACGAGTAGCTTTGAGTGGAAAGGAGGTGAGTGGTTGACAAATTTTTCAACTTTCGAGATCGAGCCCATGCAAAATTGGCTTAATGTAAAAATGTCGAAATCCATGGTACTTTTCAATTTAAATCCTTTCCCTGTCTATAACTGAATAATGGCAGAAGAAATATGCAGTCGTGAATAGCTGGAAGTTAATGGCACTTAAAATAGAAATTTCGGGTCTTCAGTTTGGACCTTGAAAAATGGCCTCTGACTAAGGCCAGAGCACTGGATTAAAGGGGCCAGGTCGGTATGATGGAATACTAACGTTGAAAAATTTAACGAACCATTCAGATAACCTACTCGATTCTTGATCCTCTGAACTTAAAATTAATAACCACACTATCATAACTATATAAAACTAATCAATATCAAACTTTGCGAGTGCCGTGATCTTATCAATCCTTCTTTTTGCATTCTCTCGATCGGCTCCCACAAATTAAGTTAAGTTCTGTACTTTTAAATTTCCTTATTTATCGATATATTTAAAACTTTTTATCAACTTATAAATTCTATGTGTACATACGTATTGGGGTTTATATATACATGACATTAATATTCTTAAGTACCATTTAATCTTCTTTATATTTTTCATGATTTTATACACTCTAATTTATCTAAAAACTAAAATTCATAACTAAATAGTAATATTAAGCTTCATAATAATAACAAACTAATTTGATTTCAAGTGCTAATAAAAAGAGCTTTGGATAAAACTAATAGGATAAGAGTTATTGATTGTCAAGCTTAATATATAAATGTTTGGCTTAGGTGACAAACACTCATCCCCCCTAAGGTGTACTTTCAAAAGTTTACTCTGATAGAACTCTACCTCCTGAGCAAAGTTTTCTTCAGAACTGATTTTGGCCGGCTTTTAGTTTTCGAGATAACACACTGCCTAAGACAAAAAATTATATATAAAATCATAAAATTTGGCATTGAAAAAATTTCGACATTTTTCTTGAAAACTGCATAATTATCATAATTTGATTAATTTTCAGGTACTTAGATGAAAAATTGAGAAAAAATGTTTTCTAACACTTGCTATCTTGCTCTGGCCTATTAAGATATTAATAAAATACATAAAATTAGGTAATTTGAGAAATATATACATTAAAATTAATAATATATTATTTAAAACTGCCACTAATTACCTTAAGTAGAGAATAAGTAAATATATATATATATATATATATAGATCATATAAACGCGGGTTTGAATGATTTATTTTTTAAATATAAATTAAGCGCTTATATAGCATTTTTGGGTTTTTAAGTTTGATTTCATTCAAGCAAGAAGAATACTCAGAATTTCTTACTTCAAATCATCTGTGATTATCATACTTTAGTTTTGTGATAATCTCTCAAAAGGTGAATTCATTAGGAAGGTAATTGAGGGTCGTTGGTGAAGCAAAAGGTTAAGACTTGACCAAATAATGTACAACCCATCTAATTGAATTCCTTACTGAGAGGTGTTTTATCTAGTAAAGAATTTTTGGATCCTTCCATGACAAACGTATCTGTAGAAAGGGTCCCTTGGATAAGCGGGGGCGAAAGGAAAATTTTAGTATCTACCATCAATCATCGTCGATGTGCTGATCTCTCCACTTTCATCATCGTCCTCTTTCTTTTGAGGAGGCTCTTCGGACTGGGTTCAGTTGGTTAAGCTATGGCCATAGCCACTTCGTCGAAGGATGAGATTTTGTCTTCCTGTTGAAGGAGTGGGAGGGTTGAGGCAGTTGCTAAGATGGGATTTGGTTGTCTTTTTTGAAAAATGTGGTGAGATTTTGAGATTATATTCTAAATATATTTCTAATAATCTTTAATTGCAAATCACTTTAATATGATAAGTGGCAGTTTTAAATAATATATAATTAATTTGAATGTTTAGATTTCTCAAATTACCTAATTTTATGTATTTTATTAATATCTTAATAGGCCAGAGCAAGATAGCAAGTGCTAGAAAACATTTTTTCTCAAATTATCATCTAATCAAATTATGATAATTATGCAGTTTTTAAGAAAAATGTCGAAATTTTTTCAATGCCAAATTTTATGATTTTATATATAATTTTTTGACTTAGGCAGTGTGTTATCTCGAAAACTAAAAGCCGACCACAATCAGTCATTAAGAAAAGTTTGCTCAGGAGGTCGATTTCTATCAAGAGAACATATTTAAAAGAAAGTATACCTTAAGGGGGAGTGTTTGTCACCTTAGCCAAATATATATGTTCAGAGAAGGGCAACTTAATAAGATATATATAAATGCATAATAATATTCAATTACAAATAAAGGAACAATAGTTATATTACATTGACAACTTTATATTATATTTTGCAAATTTAACATTTTTTATATATAAAAAATTGGTTTGAAAATAATAAGTGGAATAAATCATAATCTTTATTAAATATAATATTGATTATTATTTAGGACCTTTATTGAAAAAGTTTTAATTTTTATTAAGTTTGATATAATTGCCTTTTATTGAAAACCATCATATTGATGAGATTAGGTTATACAGTAGAATTAAAAAGAATTAATGTTTAATAAATATAATTAAAATTTTAAGACTTTTCCTTAATTTTTCTCAATGAAATAATAATACTTAAGACATGGATCAATCTGAATCTTGACTGTTAAAGTGGGCAATAATTCTAAATATTTAAATTTATCAAATTAATATGTAGTTTATGTAATTTTCAGAATATTATAGCAATTTAGAAAAAACCATTAATTAGATACACTCTTACTATAAATTTATAAATAGAATCATAATCCATGAAATCAACAAATTAATTGATTCTTTATTTGGTTATTTAAAATAAGCTAGATGCTGCTTGAATTACTAATATTTAGTTAAATTTAAGTTCATTTTAGTATAAATTATTTAATTAGAAAGGGTGACTTGAAAGAGTCTGATTCAGCTTTTTCTCACTTGTTATATATAAGCTATTATACTTAGGCCTTCAGAGGGTTGGAAAGAGGTTTATCAGTTCTATCATTTAAGGGGATCAATCGGTGAGGTTCAACCTACAAGTCCTTGAAATCCCTTTAGTGAACGTTGTATTAATAGGCTTCCCTGAGATAAAAAGGTTATTAGGCATAAGTTTAGCTTCCTAGGCTTTTGGAAATAGTATGAAGGTCGTGATGCTCAGACTAAAAAATAAATTACAAACCAATGGGAACAGCAAAAAAGCATTTTCTTCTACGTCGGTTGGATAATTGAAGCAACCATAGCGAAAGGACGAGGACTAAATTTATAGCAGTGGTGGAACCAGCAAGAGTTATTTTACCACTCTCTTTCGGAGAATTGGACCTCAAAATCTCTGTACTGCATCCGTGATAGCTACTCTAAGGTAATATATCTTGATATAGGAGATAATATTTGGAAGCTGAAAATTTCTTCTGATTTTCTCTCTTATATTTTACCATGTTATAGACTTTTTCTTTATCTATTCTGAAATATAACATAGCTTGTTGGTTTAATTTTAATATAATGAAGTGATATGTTCAAATTAAATTGATGTTAGTCATAAACTATTATATTAATTTAAATTGAATTAGAGTTTGTAATAATTCCATAAACTATGAAGCATTTATTAACTTCCTGACAGCTCTTTTATTTTTAGAAAAACCCAAAATAGAAACGAAAAATATTTAAAATCTAAGTCCCTCTAAATAATGTCATTAGTGATAGTATTTATTTAAAATCACTCATCAGCATTAGTTTATTACTTTCATTGCAATACTTTATGCATTGGCTTTTGGATTATCAAGAAAATTAACTAAGGTTTTGTCTTAAAACATTTGGAAAGTAGTTTATTTGAATTTAAGATCAAAGCAGTTCACCTTTGAGGTCCTTTGTGTAATTTAAAGTCGCTGATGACATTCTGCATTGCTCTCTACCACTTATAAGTTTAATTTGTGTCGTGCTTAAAACCAATCGACACAAAAGTTAATTTTCAGAAGTTGACCCATAAACATTTTAGATATCTAGCATTAGCTTGGATGGAAACTTCATTAGTCCAAAATGTCTTAGATCATCATGTTAAATAATCGAAAATTTAATGAATTTAAGTTTTGAAATTAATTAATTATAAAGAATTTAATGGCAGAAATAAAGTGACTTGTCACTTATCAAAAAATTTTAAAGCTTCAAAAAATATCTAAAACATTTATAATAATGCAATATTGGTCAATAAATGACATGGAGAGTGCGCGAGAGTTCAGAAGACATCAGAAGGATACGCATAAATTAAATAAAACTAGAACATATAGATCTAAATATGAAGATCAGTGAGATTATCTTGGAGCTGTGCTTTGATGTGATTTTTGTATATTTTTCAGATTACATATTTGATGAAATATTCATTTTGAGGTATTATTTTCCACTTATTTTTCATAAATATATCAATATTAAATTAGGACCATCTGCATTGTTTAATTTAATAGTTTGAGTAACAGCAATGTAAACCGTTTGACTTGACTGATCAATTTAAGATTAACCAATGATTAAATCCCTAGAAGATGTAGTCATAAAAATTTAATATCAGCTACTTACTTTATAAAATATTTCATTAAATAATATATAACAATGATATTCATAAAGCACCATCATTGCCAATGACTCTACTAACATTACCCATATCATTCTAGCCATCACTACCATCTCCATCAGCATTGAGAACTATATACTTAGTGACTCTGCCTTCAAAGATCTATAACATTCTCTTGGTAATTGTCTGAAGTAGATTGGGTTTCAGTCCATCTATTTCCTGGATTATTCGTTTCAACTCGGCCCCATAGGTCTTGTACATTTCCAATGATACTTATATAGCTATCAACCTGACATCAGGGTTTTAGTTGAGGAATGAAGGAGCCACTAGTTTCTATAATTATTTTCATTCACTTTCTATTGTAAGTATGGGGTTTTCTTATCATTTCAGCATATAGATTGAATAATTTAGTAGAAGACAGCATGCCAATCCGAGGCTTTATTATTGATTCCAAATTCCTAAACAACATTCAAGAGAATTTAAAGTCTGGCTAGAACTATACGCCACTGAGTTTTATCTGGAGTGGGTCCCTTTTCTATGATCTCCATGTTTCCTTCGATTAGATAACGGATGTCAACAGCTGGATGTCTAAACAGTAAAGTAAGTGCATGGAAGGACACATTTGTTTAGAATTTATTTAATATAAATTGTTGGTCATTTACTCTTCTAATCTTTTTACACATAAAGTAAAATTTACTTTATTGATGCTATCTGCATGATTTTAGATTAAAATTAGACTTTTATTCGATTTAAAATGGAAATAGGTAATTTATTTAATAAAATTTCTGTTTTTCTACTTAATTTGTTAATTGTTAATAAAACTGACCTAATCTTAATCTAAAAATCTATAGGATCTCCCTATATTCTTTAAAAATATATTTATATATATATATATTCTCTAATTAATTTATATAATTCTATTTATCTCTGTAATTGAGTTCAGAGATCTTTTCAATCAACAGTGCAATAAACCGCATAGCAGCATTGCTATTAACTTTATGAGGGATATAATCACCACAAATGTGTGGAGCAATGGCTGTTTCAGTATATTAAGTCCCACGTAATTAAATCTGCAACAGTTCATATCTGCAAGCAATCATAGCCACATCACATGCAACCAAGAATAGTCTTTCAGTCTTACCTATATGGTTACTTTTTCTTCAAGGGAGTTTGCAAATATTCCAAAATGCTTATATAGAACTTTCTCTATGACCCACTAATCAGAGTGAAGTGCAGTCCATAGTTTCACACCACTAACGAGGAGTGTACCATCAGAGAGGGCTCTACGGAGTGCTTTTAAGCCAAGTTTCTCTATGTTTCCGCCTGCTGCAGCTAGTAATGGCTTTAGTTATGGTTCTAAATCTACATCACCATCATTAGACTCCAGGTGATCTCCTTTGATATTAATATCAGTCTCTTTTACCTTCTGATTAGTGAAAGTCTCCACCACCTTGCTTTTCCTGCCATCAGCATTGGTTTTCTACTTGCTGCATCTTCGATTTGCTTTCTTCTGCTTTCTTCCTTTTCTTCAGCCATACTTCGGAGTCTTACTGCTTCATCCATCTCCATCATTCTTCTCCTCATTCCCTCCTCTTCTTCTTCTAACTCTTTTTGTCTCACTATAACATAAATAAGATAAGTTTTAAATATTGAGTAACTTTTGAATGAATTACCAGATCGTAAATAATAATCAATAATTTATGCACGCTATTTTAGTCTTTATACTTTTAAATATATTATAATGTTACGTGCCAAATAAATCAAATTAATCAACTAATAATTAAATCACAATATAAAAATGAAATTTAATTTATAAATATTTTAAGTTCATTTTTCAAACTCTATTAACTTAATCAGTTAATCAATATATTTTATAATTTCAACCTTAACATTTAAAAATAATCTACATTATATATGTGAAATGTATTATCAATATTTAGTTACATAATTATAATTAAATAAACTTAAAATATTTGTAAATTAAATATCATTTTTATAGAGTGATTTGATTATTAGTTAATTTATTTGATTTATTTGGCACGTATCTCGAAATTTTATTGATTTTAAGATGCGTACCATTTTAATATATTTAAAAGTATTAAGATTAAAGTAGAGTGCATAAATTATTGATTATTATTTACAATCTGGTATTTCATTCAAAAGTTACTCAATATTATGAAATCAGACATAAAATTAACATGAAAAGCTTTTGATAATAAAATTGTTCTTGACTTACTTAAAAGCATTCTCTGCGGCGTCTGTCTTCATCTTCAGCATTTTAAGCTGCTCTTAGTTGTGATGTCGAGGATCTTGCCATCATAATCACATCTTCATAGCTAGATGTTTCATATAAAGCATCTTACTGATCCCTTTAAATGAAATATTTTGCTTAATAAATCCTTTTAAATCTAAGTTTCAGAATGTCATTTCCAATCTAATTCAATTTATAAAAATAATGAGGAGGATAATTTATTTCAAATTCTTTTTTTAGATCAAAAGATAAGTTTAAATATCATAGTCTTGTACTTTGAATGCCATGTCTCTTTTCTTTTGATAATTAATTGCTATTCAAATATGATTTATTAATTCATGAATGATAATTTATCAATTACTTTGCTTTATAATTGATATATTCATTATTAACTTCTTCCTTGCCACCTCTGAGTAGCTTGGCTTCATAAACCACTCCTTTGAAGTATCCAAGTGGCTGTCCCCATGTCTTCAAAAGGGCCAGTCCTACTTATTCACAAGTGTTCTTGTTAGTTTATGGAGGTCAGAATGGTAAAAATATTCATTTTTACCATTTAACTTGCTTATTTATTTTTGGTTTGTAGTTTATTTAATTAACTACTCAAAAAAAGATTGCAAGAAATTGAAAAGTATTAAGAATAATACCAAATTTATTTTGGATTAGTCTTTGTAAAATTACTATTTAAAAATAATATAAATATCAATCTTATAATAGCTCCAAGGCTAGAAGTTATTAATCGAAATTGGTAGATTAAATTTAATATCCCCTCACTATTTAATCTTTAATAAACTTTACATATTTTTTCAATTTCCTTTTTGGGAATTTATAATCTTAAATCTTCCTCATCAATTAATTCATGTTTTTCAGATAAAGAAATAAATTTAAATTAAAATGAGAGAGATAAACGTGTTTTATATTTCAATAACTTTCTTAATTGCTTCAGCTTTATTTTTCTTCAAAAATTTAATGTTAGACTTGATTATCTTACACTCATTAGCCTATATTCTAAATGTATTTATCAAATTGTATTGCTCTAGAGGAACAAATTTCTTAAATTTGTTGTCTTGTAATGCATTTTATTAATAGTATAAAATTTTATATAATAATTAATATAATATTGCATTGTAAATATGTACTCTATGATTAATAAATTTTGAAGAATCTATTATTAAAAGATTATGATAATTACATTCGAATGAATCTCTTAAGTCTCAGGCGAAGGTTTGGTGAGTATAGTGTGCTTGATATTATCTATTTATTATTCGTAGTATTGTCGGGGCTTCAGTTTTTAGTAGCTTTGATCAATGGCTGACACCAAATATTCATACCAAAGTTATTCGTTATTTGAGTCAAATGGCTTTGACATGTCTCCTACTTCGTTAATGAATGTTTTATTGATAAAATATACTTATTGATATATAATGAAGGGTTTAAATAAAAACATTTGGAACAAGAACACTTATTTGCTATTATTATCCATTATGTTTCAGTGCCTCTCTTATCAATGATATTTTAACTAGGCAGAAACTCAAGTCTCAAAGTGTTTGACATATCTTAATTGAAACTTTTTCTATACAAGTTTTCCATAAATATCTGCTTGTTGAATTGCTAACATAGTTTTCTTTTTAACATTAACTCTTCATAAGTGTATTTCTCAAAGGAACCGAGGAGGAAAGAATTATGATAAATAAATTTGAAAATAGATGCTATAATATTTGATTAGGAATGATATGTATAATTAAGATGCAATCGATGTTGTGCTGTTTTAATTCCAAATCATGCAAGTTTGTATAAAATATAACTAGAATGTTTTATAAAAGTCCACCTAGATTAATGGTAGAGAAAGTTAAGGACTTCAGAAATCAGCAGACAGAATAGATTCAGATGAGCATACATTAAATATGAAGGAGATTAATATTAAGGTAATTGAAAAGATAACAGAGTTGTGTAGATTTTTTTTACAATAACTTTCATTATTAATATCTTAATATTCTTTTTTTTCTCTATTTATCATAATGCTAAATCATATTATGAGGATTTTATTCTAATTTAAACCCAAATTTTTTAATTAAGTGAGTATTAATTAGATTTCTCTAGCTTTAATACAACTACTTATTTATTAATTGTAAAATAAATTTAATTGTTTCAAATGTATATCATCATTGTAAAAAGACGTTAGACTAATATCATTATATTGATGAGACAATTTAATAAGCTAAGGAGTAATTATTTAATAAACTCATTTTCCTGTATGTCTTATATAACTTAAATTATAATGTAGATCTTCAAATTAAGTTTATCCTCAAATGGCAGAACCACGACATTTGGTTAGAATATTGGCGAATAATTTATAAGATTCACTAGAGGTAACATCATTAAAAATGGGTTCTAATCTGTGGATACTGCTTGATTATTGAAAACTAAGTGTCTACTTGATAATTTTGAGAAAATCCACATGAATTCCTCAATTAAATGAGATTTTTAACCTAAATAAGGGGACCTGGGATCGTTTTTAGTTAGCTGGTTGTAGATTTAAATGTAATACTGCTTTGTGTCTCTCATTTACCCTCTTAAAATCTCAGAGTTTTCCTCTATCAGAACATAAGTTTTTAATTATATTTACCAATATGCAATTATTTACCTACACTCAAGTTTCCTTTAAAATTTGAAATAAACTATAAACAGGGAAAATTTTTATTTCAGAATAGCAGCTATGTCATATCCTCTCTTGGCAGTAAGTCCAAGTAGCTACTCATATAATTTTCCTCAACAGTTACGCTATAGGTTTGTCTTTCCAGCAATATCAATTTCTAAGTGAAGTTAACATTAAATGCTAAAATATTTTATTCCTCTAATTTTCCAATAAGGGGTTTGGGAAGAAGTGTTGACTGACCCTCTAAGTCAAGGATATTAATTAATCGAGCTAGCTCTAAGAGTCAGATTCCTCTTGAACCTTCTCAGGTGTTAATTAAGAATCTTAGTTTTCTTGAGTAATCACATTATGAGCTATTTATGAAGGGGTAGTAGGGTTGAAGTTAGGATTAGACGATAGAGTGTTACTAATCAGGCCAAGAGTTGACTTCTGTTGAATGATTACTTCCCACTTGGCAATAGAATGAAAAGTTTTCAAGCCATAACCCATATCAATTACTCGATTGTAATTCTCAAAGACGATTGGATATATAATTTGAATGGCAGTTTACGCGAACATCAATATTTGAAGTTATATGTGTCTGAATAAACTCTGGACAGTTTAGCCATTTGGTGAAAGAGTAGAGTTTGGGGAGAAATCAAGAGCTGAATGCTGGAGACCAAGAAGATTCGAATCAGTTTTATATATAGTTCTTGCTGATTATTTCATCACATCTTTCATAAAGTTCTAAGCCAATTTAATATTTATGATGTGCGATAAAATTAATAATTATATATATATTTTGCTTTGAAATTTACAGATCATTAACAAATAAAATTCTAATTTAAAATTAAAGCATTACTAAATAATTTTTTTTTTTAAATAATTGCTTCAAAAATATTCTTTAATCTAATGCTAATAATCAGGTATTCTAACCTCTTTCTTATCAAAAACAGTTTAGTGAATTTTCTCTCCAGTTTAATCTTTTAACTGCCATTGCCCTAGCCTCTGTTCAATATTTGAAATTCTTTTGTTCTTTAATTTTTAATTAATCTGCTGTCTGAAAGATCCTTGTTTTCAGAAAATTATAGTAAGTGTATATTCTCCAACAAAATTGTAGCCATCACTAGTAAAAATAACAAATATAGATCAAAAGATGTCAATTCTATTAAATGTCTTCACTAATCTTTTTAATTTACTTAATGCCAGATATTTTTTATGATTAAATACCTTTCTCAATATGATAGTATTTTTAAAAGAAAAATTTATGATTTAAATCCCTTTTGTCATTTCAGCCATCATTAATTCATCAAGTTCTTAGTGTATATGCGATTTCTTGAGATCTTTCTAAGTTAGCCAGTGCCCAAACCTCCTGATTCCATAAATTTTATAATACTTTGGCATCTTCTGTTTGAAGATAAGGTTGTTTACATATGCAAATATTTCTGGTATCTTATATCAAGAAGCTTAAAATAAAGTCTCCTCATATTTTAAGACTGACTATTTGAAGAATATTGAAGATAATTAAACTTGCAGTTTATTGCAATCTCGTTCTCTATGTTAGGTGAGAGAGTAGAAGTCAAAACAATTACAGATACGAAACATTATCGCTTAACTAAAGCTGTTATCTTCATCGGCATAGCGTCTTATACATCCCTCGAAAAATACACATAAAGAGTTTTTAGCTTCAAATTTACATAAATAACAATATTTTAAATAATGAGAACTACACTATATTTAATTTAAATAAATAAATTAGCTTTCTTTCTTCTGAGTGATATACCTCTGCTGGTGGAATCAAATTAGCCCTGCTGTTATTCAGATGTATTCAATTAAAAGATTATTAATTATTGAACAAATATTATTTGAAGAGTTTAATTTTTGTTATTTTATTCAAGCTATCATTGGAAATAGCTGGTGCTATGTTTACATTCTTATAGTTGCCCACTATACAGACATTAGGTTCATTAATTATAAATAAATCCAGTGCTATGAAGGCACTTATACCAGCTGATTAGCAGGGAATGACCATGCTAGACCTTTGAAATGAAGGCAGAAGTTCATTGCTTTTTGGTAAGTTCACTTTTGTATATCTAATTCAAATTTTTCTGCAAATTCTGCTATTTATTTAAGTTAGCCAGATTTTCTGAAGTTCATATATTAGACAGTATGGCAGTGCTGTTCTTCCTACATTTAAGATAATGTATTGTTGTTATTAGATGTGGTTTGATTAATCTATGTGGATGCAGCTGCTGTTTTAATACTAGACCTCTATCTCACTCTCCCTAAATGAAAGGCATCAATTTTTTTAATTTTGTTTCACTTTGTTCTCATCATCGGGCTCTATGTTCTCGATAATCTATAAATAAAAAAATAAAGAGTGTTTTTAGGTGTGTAATAATAATGTCAATCTCTTAAATAAATAAAAGAATTTTTTAGTGAATAGCACTAGTGAGGGGGTTATTGGTTTCCCCTGCAACATGCACATTTTGCATACCTCGGAATATCTATCGTTTATGCCTTGAGGATGCTCCCAAAGCTGTTTAATTTTAGGAATTTGATTTTAATTAGTTTTAACCTTTATTTTATAGAGTGAAATTTGTCACTGTTGCAGAATTTTATGGACAGTAACTTCTGTTCTTAATACAAGACAAAATTGGAAGTTAAAATATTATCATTTGATATAGAGTAGGTAGAAGATAACTAATTAATCATAATTTGCTTCTAAAAAGTTTGCTATTAAAAATCAAATAGCATTTTAAGAAAAATATTTTATAATTAAGAATAATTAATTAGTAAATAAAGAATTATTGAATTCTAAATTAGGCATGTCTTTAAAATAACAGCTTATGCATTTTATTTTTAAAGTAAGCAAACAATTATGCATTTTTTATTTAATAATACTTGTTCTCTAAATACTTATTTTAATTATATGAAAGGAGTTTATTGCCCATTATATTTTAAAATGAACTCAAATTCTTTCCATAAACTGGTGCTTTCATGTCTTCCTCTGTATAATTTTTACAAATGTAAATATCGCAAGTAAGTGATTTTAGAGTGACAACTTTTCATTCTCTTTTTTGGAATTATTTACTGAATTATGCGAATAAATGGTGTTTACTGTTTGATAGATTTATTGCCCCGAATACCCAATCAATTAATATAAATGATAAAAATAAAAAATATTTGAAAGTTTAATATTAAAAAATGTACATTATAATTTATTGTAATAAATACCTCAATTTTGACATCTCTCAACAAAATAACATTGAAATCATTCATTTTCAATAGATTGTCATGGGGTTAGTTCATAGTTACGACGACCTCTCAGACAGTGATCACGTAAACGGTCAGGTGAGGGTGTTCGGTGGCGTCACTTGCCTCAATTTTGACGTCCCTCAACGAATTAACACTGAAATCATTCATTTTCATAAGAATACCTTTATTTGGATAAAGATTGCAGATTAAAAGACGGATGTACAATAAATCGGAAAACTAACACATTATTTAATGGAAGAGTGCTGGAAAAGCGTTTTATGGGAACCAGAGAAAATTTAATTTTGATGGTAATCTAAAAGGTTTTATCGTCCACCACTGAGAAATAAATATAAAAAAACTAGAGAAGCATTACATCATAGATAGTAGAATCCCTCGTCCCTAATGGATACTATCTCGAGGTATTCGCTAGAAGGAATAACTCAAGGAAAGGATATATTTTATTTAGCAACAAGGGTATGATTCTCAATAACTAGACTCACAAATAGATATTAAATTATTTGCCTTGTAGATTTAAATATATTTATATTAAAATTCTAAAAAACTTAGTTTAATAAATTTTCCTGCAATAATATTGCTTTTTTAATTTGAAACCACAGTAAATAAATTTGATAAAAAATAATGTATTTAAATTGATATTTCAAAATCATTCATTTCATTTATTTTTCTTAATATTATAAATTTTTTTTGAAATTGCAATAAAATACTCTAACTTAGATTATTTTTAAATTGATTTCCGATTTAGCCTAATATTTGTTTATCTTTGATTTGATTAAGTATTAGTATTAATTTATGTTATTTATAGGTAAGCTTTTTATAATTTAAATCTTAATAGGAGTAAAAAAAGTTTCAATCATTAAGGTAAGGAAAATATAAAATTGATCGATAAAAATCTGAAACTCATTAAATATTTTTTTTAGTTTATTATTAATTACAATTATTTTAATGAAATAAATCTACAAAATACTATTAATATTGTAGTAAGGCATTCGATTTTGAGAAATTATAATTAAATTAAGTAAAGATAATCAAATTTCGTGGCAGTTAAAGTTGGCCAATTTAAACGATCTTGGGCTCATTCTATAGAGAATTTAAAATTAGCTGGACTTTACTATTGGCGGTACTATTTTATCTCATCCCTGGAGCGAGATAACTTGAATTTAATTAAATTCTATCTAAATTCATTAAATTATACCCTCACATTCAAAACCCCAAAACCCCTTAATGAGTTTTATATGTGTTTTGATTGATGAGGGTAATGTTGGGGATTAGGGTTTATTTTTGTTCGGAAGTATCATTTTCACTCTAGATATGAAATTATGAAAGTATTTTATGGACATTTTCTTTATTCTTAACTTGTATGTTATCATATTTACATACATATTTTAGCATTTTTATTAAGAATAGATAAGTTTGACTTACATTTATTTCTACTTTACATTATTTTTATTAGTTATCACATTAACTGATCGTTTTTATGAAATTAGATTAGTACATCTTTTCAAGAATTTGGCATTTATGCATATATATTTTTGAATTTTTTATCATAAATTATATTCAAATTCGATACAATACTTTTATTTCTTTTTGCTTGCATTATTTATTAACATTTTTTGTTCAATATAAAAGAGTTTTTCAACTTAAGTAATATTAAAATAAAAAATATGCATTAAATGAGTCATTTTAGGTGTTTGGTAGATTTATTTTTTTCATGTTTTAGTTTAAGAATTTTTATAAATGGAGATCAACTTAAAATTTTGTATTTCTAATGTTACTTGTTTTTTAGACACTTATTAAATATGGCCAACTTAAGGAGGGTAACCTGATAAAGATACGTGGAGAAAGTATGCAAAAACTGTAACAAGTTTCAGAGATGGATATACATTTTAACATATTAAATTCCATTAAATTAGTACTAAATTTGTTTTAATTTAATTAGTACTGGTACTAAATTAGTTTAATTTTAATTGGTACCAATTTAATAGTACCAAAACTTTATTAGTACTTGTTTTAAACTAATGAGATTTTAATGCTAAAGTTCCAATTGTGTATAATACTTAATTATTGCCATGTACTAAAAATTAAAACTATATTTGTACCTAAATATTTTTAAAAATGGAGTCTTTAAGAATTATAAGATGATGTTTTCATAAAATTTAGTTGTTATAATTGGTAAGTAAAGCAAACAATTATTGTACTATCATAAAATTTTTTATAGTGGAATAATTTTACATAGCATTTATATAGATGTAATGATGATATGAAATAAAAAATTAAAACTTAACCATGAAAATAATTAATTACATTGAATCTAACAACAAAAATGAAAATAATCAAAAAGGAAACCCATATCCCCATCATTACCCTCATCAATCAAAACACATATAAAACTCATTAAGGGATTTTGGGGTTTTGACTAAAGTCGAGTTATCTAGCTCTAGGGATGCAATAAAATAGTACCATTAATAGTAATGTCTAGCTTGTTTTAAATTCTCTGTCGAATGAGCCCAAGATCGTTTAAATAAGCCAACTTTAACTGCCACGAATTTTGATTATATTTAATTAATTTAATTTTAATTTCTCAAAATCGATTGCATTCCTAAAATATTCCTTTTCATTTAATCTGTGCTTATATTTAGTAAAAACTAGTCTCTCTGGTGTCTCCTCAACTGCAGTGATTGATCCTAGAAAGATCTTTCTTTAACCACTTTCAGTAGGTGTCTTAAAATTTCTGGCTTTCTGTAAGAAGTTCAAACATTTCCCTCACTATTTTACTGAACCAAATTCGTTGTTCTCTCAATCTTAGAAAACCTTAAGCTTTATTGATTTAAGACTATCCACATTCTGCAGCAAAGCAGCTTCTGACTGTAGCTTTATTAAAATAGGCATGTCTTGAAACTCTCACATCTGCTAATTATCATTTTTACTTGATCTTGATCATAATAATAAAAATTTCACAATAGTACATGCTTTTGTTTAAATATTTGAGTAGATTGTGATATAATTTGTGATTGTATTTGATCTAAAACATATTTATTTAATGCAATTTTAATATATTTGTTGATTAATCAAAATTAATAAGATGCTATAGAAATTTATTAAGATTAAAAAAAACTATTTTAAAATTGAAGTGAGATATTATTACTTTGCAAATGTTCGATCTGCGATACTCTTTTAGATTCTTCTTTGAGCATTCTGACATTAGCACTAACAATAAGATATCAACTGTAATTCTTTACAATCTCCATTGAAAATTATTAATTTCCAAGTTAAGAAATTAAAATAGGAATCGATGTAGACTTACTTTGAATTCTTGAATTTATGTTAATAATTCCCTTTTTAAATTCATTACTTACCATCAAAATGATTTAGAGTTAAATTTAAATCAATTGAGGAAAAGTATATATTATAAACTCATTCGAAATAAATATTTGTTATTTGATCTTACTATTTTTCTCAGTATTATATATAAAACTATTTTCTATCCTTAATTCCCTAGAATTATTCATTTTATTGTATTTTAGTCAATGAAATTGCTTGAATATAGTAAATACTAATCTGTTTGGTACTACAGGAATAACAAACATTCAGTATAAGATCTTTTTATCACTGTTAATTCAGACAAATACAAAATAATAATTAAAGTTTTAATAGATTAAATATTATTTCATAGTACAATGTAAATTCAGTGATCTTGTTAATTTTCAAAAAATTCATATTTTAATTAATTCTGACTAAACATAGAGAGTTTAAATTTTTAGTAAAGCTTCTGATAAAAATCTCATTTTTAATTTAATTGATTGATAACATTGTTTTTATGATGATATTATATAATTGCAGAAAGAGATTAAATAGTCAGACCAAAACTATTGCATATTAACTTATCATTCATATTCTTAAAAATCTATAGTGCGTAATTGATGTAATAGATGTCTATGCTTCGTTATGAAAATTAATATTTTGAACAATTATTATATCTCAATCAGAGGGATAGGGAGTCTCTTTGGGTACAGTAATCATCATGATAAGAATAATTATTATTTTAATAAGATCATATTCACTATTCAGGGTCAATCGAGAAAATATATTTTAGGGGTCGGCCCATTTAATTATTTTAACCTTGCTCAATTAATGACTTTTTGTCATCAATGAATCAGTAGTTAGTTCTTCTTTGAATTTCATATCATTAATAATGAGTAATATTCAGATTTTAAATATTTAATAAAGCCTTGCGTTTTCTTTGTAGTTTAACTGAAATTTATTATATCAAAATTTGAAAGTAAAAGAATAAATTAATTATAAAAGATTTTTAATATTATATTTAAAAAGCATTAATCTGATGCTCAAAAGTTAATTTAAAGAAGGAAGATATTTTAATGTTCTAATTAATATTCAAAATCTAATAATGAGGGGTTATATATTTGTATTATATATCATAATATGGAGCCTTGAGATCAGATGTCAGAAGAATTGCATTCAGACCTTGCAGATTTAAAATTTCTTAAAATAGGTATTTTACTGAGGGCAGCGTGGTTGGTGGGGTCGGTGAGCCCTGTGAGGCGTGGTGGGGGTGGGGGCGCTCGGGGAATACATATATTATATTGAAATTTGGGCTAGCAGGTAGAACACACCCCCCCCTAATGTACTATTTTCTTTTTGTAGTCATGTAGAGTTTTTTACGCTGAGCAAGATTGTCAGAAGCGCCTTTTGCTTGCGAGCAATAGTTTTCGAGCTACGACCAAAATTAAATTCATTTTTATACATAAAAACATAATAAAAATAGTCAAAAATTTAAAATATTTTTTGTTTTTATATTTTATTAAAAATCAATATTTGGGTCTTTTTGTCATATTCTGAGCGAAAATCTAATTATTGAAGTAATATTTTGGAAAGTTACCATTTTTGTCATATATGATAATTTTAGCATTGATAATGCATTTCTGACAAAAATGGTAACTTTCCAAAATATTACTTCAATAATTAGATTTTTGCTCAGAATATGACAAAAAGACCCAAATATTGATTTTTAATAAAATATAAAAACAAAAAATATTTTAAATTTTTGACTATTTTTATTATGTTTTTTATGTATAAAAATGAACTTAATTTTGGTCGTAGCTCGAAAACTATTGCTCGCATGCAAAAGGCGTTCTGACAATCTTGCTCAACGTAAAAAACTCTACAAGACTACAAAAAGAAAATAGTACATTAGGGGGGGTGTGTTCTACCTGCTAGCCAATTTATTTAAGAACTTACTATATAATAGTAATAATTAGGATTAAAGTTTTTAATTATTGTAGTGATTATTTACTTCGTTCTGGTAATTCCTTAATTTAATTAGAAATAATAAAAATTATTAATATTAAAATATAATGTGTTTTTGTGTTTTTATTATGACTAAATTTCAAAGATTAGTTACTTCAAATAAATTAGGAATATTTTTAAAGTCCAACTTATATCATATTTATAGGAGTTTATTTCAAATATTGATACTATCATTTAAGTTTTGCTAATAAAGGAGGTTCAGCTAATTAAGATTAAACTTAACCATGCGTATTTATTTTGATATTTCTATTTTTAAGTTTGGTACTCTTAATCTAATTTTTAACTTACTTCTTATATCATAACTAAACTATAAATAATAAAGAGATTCCCTCAATTTAATGGATGTTTAATTAGGTACGAGTGAACAAAGAGGGCAACATCATGGGTCATAATGAGGAAGTTTAACTATCTTTGATGGAGCTGTTGTCCTATATAGTGATTAAGTATTATTACATCAAGAGTCCTATCCAATGTTTATAAATTATTATAGTTATTTTATTATATGATATTTAGGTTTAATTAACCATAAAAATTTCTATCTATCTATTTATTTATTGAGCTTTATCCAACTCATTTGTCTTTTGCCATAACAAGCATTCAAATTACCATTCAAAGATATCCATGTTTAATCAGTTGATAATCTAATAGTGGTCGAGATACAAAAATTAATACGATGTCGGTTTCATTTAATTCAAGTATTAAATGTTGTTGGAAGGCAAATAGTGAAATAATTTTCTTAAAATCATACATTTTGCATAAATATTATATTTAAAAATGGAAAAATTATTAATATAAATTTTTTCTTATAAATCAATCTAGAAAATAATAAGATCAATGAAAGAGAAATCTCAAGAAATAAAACGAAAATCCAAAATATCATCTTTAATTTAAACTGTTTATAAAAAATTCTTTAATCTCATATTCCAAATACGATTGTGTTCAAAAGAAGTGGAAAAAAACTCACATCTAAAAGTCTTTTTAATATTAAAAATAAGATTAAATGATGCTTTCTTACCCTAAAATACTTTAATTTTTGAAAAATAGATTATAAGTAAAAATATATTAAGATGAAGAAAAAGTTAGAGGGTTAAAATTTTAATTGCAAAATAATTAATGCCTTCTTTAATTTAAAGTATTCAATATCCACAACTAAATTTAGTTTTGCTTGAATTTATAACTAAACAACAACTGTAAACTACTATGATTATTAAAATAATTCTTAATGAAATCATAAAATCTCAAAACAGCCTCCTGTTTTTTAAGTAAATTATTTTTTGACATAATTTTAACAAATAAAGACTAAACAAGCAAAGATAATAATGCATTAATTAGAGGTAGCTATATTGTATTTAAAATAAGAGAGAAATAAATGACTAAAATAAAAAGCTCAATTTTAATTATTAGCGATACTATTGAAAATAATTGTTATTAAATAGAGCCGCACATCAATTAAAGACACTAGGCTAATAATGCGGGAGTTCAGTTATAAGTTTCCCTTTAAGATTATTTCTAGTTTAATAATCACAATATATAAACTATTTATGATAAATAAAAAGAAAAGTAGATGATTATAACAATTTGAATATATTTAAATAAAATGGAAACTGAACTGCTTTATTAGCACTCCATTTCATTAGTATTTAT
>ARYC01011790.1:0-13888 GCA_000711775.1 Oxytricha trifallax | reverse complement strand
CATGCTTTTCTAGTCAAACTTCAACTGCCATATTCGAGGTCATCCTCTCCTCGGTTCTCGTTTCTATTGTATTCATACGCTTTAAGAATCCTTCTCCATACATTTCCACATGTCGCAGCTCTCTCAACTCGTAAAGATAAAGAAGTTATGGTTGATTTTGGCAAGTAGATTTCAGTCCTTTTTTTTTTCAATTTTCATCGAAATTGGAAAAATCGAAAAACAAATATTTTTTTGTTTAAAATCTCAAAAATCCCAAATTTTAGGGATCCTGGTCGAATTCCAGGGAAAGTCAAACATGGTCAGATTGAGCACTTCCACTACTAGAAATGTAGTTCACGGCGTGGTGTATTCGAAGAAATAACTTAGAATCGAAAAGTCACATGGCATGGTGGCTCTATGGGCACTTGAAAAATTCCCTCTTATAACAAAAATTCCTTGCTTTTCTAGTCAAACTTCAACTGCTATATTCGAGGTCATCCTCCTTCGGTTCTTGTTTCTATTGTATTCTTACGTTTTAAGAATCCTTTTCCATACATTTCCAATGTCGCAGCTCTCTCAACTCGTAAAGATAAAGAAGTTATGGTTGATTTTGGCAAGTAGATTTCAGTCCTTTTTTTTTCAATTTTCATCGAAATTGGAAAAATCGAAAAACAAATATTTTTTTGTTTAAAATCTCAAAATTTTCAATTTTTAATTATTTCTTTTTATTTTATTAGGTTTGAAAATATCATTTTTATTATATTTTTATTAACTATTTTAATTTAGCTTTTGCTATACACGTATTTTTATTATTATCTGTTCTTTAATTTTAAATTTTTAGTTTCTTTATTTTTTTCACAATAACATTCTAGCCAGAAAGTTTTTATAAACTAGTGATAAATCAATTAAAGCCATTATCAATGGCATGATTATTTATTTATATAATTAAAATTAATTTTAATATTATTTTAAATTCAATCTTGTTCAAATCCTTTTGTGATAAATTATAGTTTTTTATATATAATGTACTATATTATTGGCGTCTATAAATTTTTAAATTTGCCATCGGTTGCTGGCGATTTTTATATTATTTAATTAAATACATGAATTAAATACTAATTGAACATAAAATCATGATTCAAAAATCATTTTGATATCTGTTAATCATTTAAGATTTATACTTATCTTTAAGTAATTACAATCGCACCCTTTAGACAGTCTATAATAATATTTTCACGTAAGCTTTAACTTAGTTTTATTCTATTTTTATTTTAAAAAATTCAATATAGATTTATATAGATTCATAAGGATTTTTTATAGTTAAAAGAGATTTTGAATCCTAAACTTACTTTAAACTGATAGATAAATTTTTAATATTTTATTTAAAATAATGAAATCACCACCAACCGTCGGCATATTTTAAAATTTTCCGACGCCTATACTGAATAATTATATTAATTTTAGATTAAGATTAGTCGTTTTAGAGATTAAGTATAACTAATTACAAAGTTTAAATATATTCGCTTAAATTATATATAAAAAGAATAATGCAAAAAGCCATGGTTCTTATTGAATGTGTTTAATAATGGAAAACTTCACCGTTGTTAAATGGCATATTTTTTACATTCAATTCGGAATCAATGAAATGGCAATTATATATAATGTTTATAATATGTCTTAAATTATGCAAATACACATTTTTTTAAAACTCCCATTGAAAAGCATTCATATTTATCATTTTATATCTGCAATTATATTCAAATGATGGTACCTGATATATTAAATCTTGAAATCTTCCCTTCTTTTCATAACAATATTTGAAAATGTTATTTTTTTAAACTAGGTAGAGGATGAAATCTATAAATTTATTAAAAGATGATCATAAAAGAAATTAATATCTAATTTGCTCTTAATCAATTGATTGCTCATAAACCTTCAATAAAAATAAATTATTAGTTAATCCAATTTATTCTTCAGTAGTTACACTAGCAATAACTTATACTCCTTCTTGTCCTATTTTGAGCCTTGCTAGATATATCAGTAACTCTAGTTTATAGTTCCTTTATTCTCTGCATTTGCTACCTCTCTTTCACAAAAGCCATTAATTATACATTATTTAGTTCTTATCTTTCAAATAAAATATAGTAGCCATACTTTTATATAAGTTTTTTTGGTACATTATCTTAGTAACATTTAATTGTAGGTGGAGGTATCTGACTTAACGTTGAAACTTATATATTTTAGTACGTTTTAGTAGCTAGCAGTGACCTAGTATCTCTTGTGAACCTCTATGATTTTGTATCAAGTGACAACTATCTACTCTAATGAGAGTACAATATCATAGTAACATAAAGCTAACAGTTATTGTTCAATTTCATTTATTATATAATATAAATGTATTATATTACTCAGCATATATAAGTTATAATATTTTTATAATTTTATAATTTCATTCACCTGAAGCAATATAGTTTTAATAAATATTAAAATGATCCTTTGCCATTCGCTAACTAAGACTTCAGAACTTGTTGTTGTGATTGCACTAAATCTGATCCTCACCTGGCTTATACACCAGCATGTTGTGTTTCTCATTGCCTATTTAGAGTCTCAGAGTAACTTTAAGTATAAAAATGAACGAAATTAGTAAATCAAATTCTTCGGTATTATAAAATTTAAAGTTCACAAAAATAGTTAGATGTAAATAATTAAATTAATTGAGCAACTTTAACTCATAAGTGATTTTAAATATATCAAGGTACCAGTAAACTTAATAATTATTGAAGTGTTATGATTGAGTAAGTTTAAGAATAAAGCATAATCTTATTCATTTTACACATTATTTTCTTTACATTATTCACTAAATCTACGTTTTTGATCAAGATACTATTAATGATCTTATGAAACTGCAAACAAGGGATAATTTAAAACTGTAATTTACATTTATTTTGAGTTGTTTGATCATTTATCAGATCTGCTAGTGAGATAAGCAACAAAATATTAATATCTAAAAGTTTATGTTAAGTGGAATAAATTAAATGGAAATTAGTTAAAATCGAAAGCAGTAAGTGCAAATATATTTAATGGCATTTGAACATAAACAATTGAACTAGTACTAATCTCTTAACTTGATAGGCTTTAATTAAACAAAGGTCTTGTTACCTTTTCAATGTGTTTCTCTTGATTTAAATGATTTCCTCTAGTGCAATTAGTAATATTATTACGCTTTTGGCTCAATATATGTCAATATTATAAAAACAATAGAATAAGAATAGAAGTAGTGCTACCATTCGAGGAGCATTTACTTCAACAAATACCATCTCACAACGGTGGAGTCAAAATCACGAAGATTCATTGATGCTAATAAGTGACTTGATTCAAAGGATATTTGCAAGGGGAAGATATATATTTTTATAAATTACGAAAAATAATCGAGAATTAGTTAATTAAAATGAAATTATCAATGGAAATTTACAAACTATTTTACGGTAATAATATTAATGAATATGGTACTGTTAATTTAAATTACAAAAATCTTACCATAAAATTATATTTACATAGAGCCAGCCAATTTGGGAAGATCAAGTGAAGTATGAGAACTAAAAATTTAAAGGACAGTCTATATACAGAAAAAAGAAGACTAATCTAGACAGGTGGAGATAAGGTCAATGGAAAAGATCAAGCTCTCTCCATTTATGATTATTTTAATAGCTATTCCTGCTACTTTATTTAATTCAATCAACTCATTTCTTTTTTATAATTCATATTTGTATTCTATTGTGAATAATTAAATTGAATTAATACATAGAGTTTAATGACTCCAAGCACACAATTAAATTATGTAGTAAATTACTTAAGTTCATTACTATAAAGCACTGTTCCTCCACTTCAATTGATATATTTAGAGTGCGTTTAGTTTAATGCTTTGTAGCTAATTGGTTTATCTACCCATGTTTATACTGTAAACTTGTTCTCTATTTAATTAGCATTACTATATCAAAAAATTGATTACGAATCATTTGCAAAGAATATTGCATTCTGTGATAGTTATTGCTGAAAATCATACATCTCATAAGCTATATCAATCTTTTGAGGCTTCAGCATGTCAATAACAGTGGAAACTTCAATAAGTCTTGTAATAACAAATTATATATCAATAATATATCTTATCTTAGAAATATTGATATTTTTCATTAAATTATTCTACTATTATCAATATATCACAAGCAAGTGGGAATTGAAAGTCGTTAAACAATATTTAATGCATTTTAGAGCTATTGAATTTCTTGATAGACTAATTTACTAGTCTTATTAAGAATCAGGTTCAAATGATGATCTCGGCATTCTAAGCTCTGTAGTTTTTCTAGCTAAGATGAGTTGCTTGAGGTTCTTTGAAAATACAACTAAATAGACTCAATATTCGATAAGCACCCAGAATAACTAGGACACATACAATTATTAATCTTATATGCTTGAAGGTTGTAAATCAAAGAGTACTGAGAGTTTGCTTTAATTTCTAATATAGTATATACATAGTAATAACAAGTCAAGGGATTTCAAAATTCTTACTTTAATTGATTAATTATACAGTTCTAAACATTCAAAAAACTAAATTTATCTCCACAAATAAGTCGAAGAGAATTGATTATAAACTATCAATAATATATTTAGAATAACTTAAGCAAAGATGTTTATTTCATAATCAAATTATGGTTAAGGAGAGAGTAAATAGTTTTAACTTTACAAACTAAAATTTAGAAATTAGAATTACAATAAAAGAAATAAGAATAAAATGTATTAGTTAAAATGTTTGTTCACGCGGTATACTTTGAATAGTTATTGAAATGATCATTTGATTATTTATATTACTTAAAATATATTTAAAGAGAAAACATAAGGTAAAATTAAATAAAGATGAAGGAAATGATAACTATAACACTTATGATTACTTACCTATTGATTCTAATACATTTCACCATTGATCAACTCTATCTCATTTCATTTTATTAAAGCTTGATATTTATAGGCTACAGAAAGAAAAATCACATCTATCTTCTATAAAATTGTACTACTTAATAAACAATAAATTGATATTAATTTTAGAAATATATAATTATGATTGGATAACCACCTCTTTAAACACAAAATAGAATCTCACATAGAAGAGATAATTGAATAACTACTAGAGGTATTTAAATGTTCACTAATGCACAAAGAGAAACATATGTTGTAGAAATGTTAAATTCTCTCAATTAGCACTTCATTTTGTTGGTTTTTAATTGGTGTTTTATGCAGTCTTTGTTTCCTTTCTTAGCATATGTCACTCTGAATAGCTTTTTGATCTTTTGGTAATGACCATTCTTCTCGAGTCCTCTGATTCTATCATCTAGCCATAGCATGTTCGCTATTACTTCAACTAAGGCTTTGTTGTCTAAGTCAAAACAATCTATGGCTACTCATAATATTATTAACTAATTTAGTCCTCAGTTAGTTGATTATGTAGCAACTTCTTATAAGGTCCGAATTTACAAATGATTAAAGAACACTTATTCAATGATTTAAATTGTTGTTCACTATTGTCAACAGTTAATTTATTGCCATCATTTTGTCCTATTCATTCTTAGTCAAAAATGGCTTTATTCTGTTTTTATAAATTTATCTCCTTCTTATTTATTTATAATATTGGTTGCTGATTTTCAAAGTTTTATTCTAGTGTTAGCTTAGCTAACTTTAAGTTCTTCTGAAACAGATATCTAATAATTTCATTCATTCCATTCTCCTCAAGTTGTGCAACATTTCTTAGTATCTTATCTGCTACATCTCTTGGAGTCTTGAATGCTATTCTCTTCAATTGTGTTTCTATTTTACCTATTTCATTTATCACTTCATACTTCGATGTAATAAGCGGTGTGTAATTGTATATTACTAATGATTTAATCTAAGCTATCATATAATATAGATAAAATTGTAATGTTTGATCATGTGAGCTTTGCCAAAATAACTTATATAACTATATTTCTAAATGTCCTTCCAAATTTTTGTGTAAATCCTTTGATGTCCACACAGATGTTTAGGTTCTAAATATTTTATCTCTAGAGCCTTGTTTATCTCTTTTACTTCACTTATTCCTTCAAATT
This sequence comes from Oxytricha trifallax, assembly GCA_000711775.1. Classification (NCBI taxonomy): domain Eukaryota; phylum Ciliophora; class Spirotrichea; order Sporadotrichida; family Oxytrichidae; genus Oxytricha; species Oxytricha trifallax. Next base: position 7,775 of record ARYC01011790.1, on the reverse strand, counting down.
TCTTCATGTCATTCATGAATTGGATCATCAATGTGTTAAGTATTTGGTTGTTTCATTTTTTTATTTACTTTAAGCATTCTGATATTCTTCTTAATTATTATTTTGCTTGTTTTTCATATTAATGACTAAATCGCCCGCAAATACTAGTAGTTTCCAGTGCTTTATCAACGATATCAATTCCTTTTGCGAGTATAGTGCATCTTGTTGGTAAATGTTAGACAACATTGGGGATAATCTGCTACCTTGGGCTACTCCTTTTTTATCTTCGGTTACCTCCTCTTCATATGTAATCTTGTTATTTATGATTTAAAACAGGAAATTTATAATTTTAATCGAATACTAACATTAAAAAGTATTCTTAAAGATCAGACGTTAGTGGAGATATAAGAATCAGAACAATTGTTAGTTATAAAAAGAATATCTTGATTATAATTTATTATTTAAAGTTTATTGGAAATTAATACTGGAAGAATATCTTTAATTTTTATTATATTTTGTAGTCCCACCTAGTAAGATCTCTGGTGACAATAGACAGGTATTTCAAAGACGACACATAGAGTAGACAAAGAATACTCTCTCACAAGGGATGAAGATGACTATGATGGCGAGGAAGATGAAACACTGACATTTACATTTTAATTATCATAATAAGTATTCTGATTAAATTTAATATAATTCCCCAAAAAATATATATATTATAATTTTAATATAGTTTCTCAATTGATTTTACTATTTAATGATTTCATTCTGTCTGTGTTCTCATTTGTAGTATACTCATCAGTTTGTCTCTCCAGAAGGAATTGTTTGTCTTCTTCAAGTCTAAATATATTTAGGCTTTTCAGTATTTCCTCTTCTTTTTGGATCCCTTTAAATGTTTCATTTGCGTAATTAAACTGATGTGGGTGCTTTCATTCTCTTTAAACTCATTCTAAGACTTTTATATTTCTGGTAAATTACTTTTCTTAGCTTTTACTTTGTTCCCAATGACATTGTTTATAATCTTACTTTGGTGATAAATCACTGCTATTATAATTATTGTGTTCCTGATCTCAGGATGTTATTCTCCTTAGTTTTTGATTATCAGTATTAGTAATTCTTCAATTATACTGAGGAAATTTTCACTGCTCATCCAATCTATGATCTTTTAAATCTCTGATTACTTGATTATTCTTGACTTTGCTAATATCTTTCAATCACTTCCATCTAATTCGATGAATTTAGCAAAGTTGAATTATTGTATATTGGCATATACTTCTGTAATTCCTTCAATTTTATAATTTTTTCCTCTATTATATTAACATTTCTAGTTATTTGTGAATCAACTCTTTGTTTTTCTATCATCTTGGTAAGTTAATTGTTAAAGACACATATTTACTTTAACTTTATGGTTTATTCTACTGGCTTAATTCTTTCGCCATATATCGTGTTTAATTGGTTCTTATTTTATTATGAGTCTCTTCACCAGGTAAAAGCATCCTTTCAAACCATTTCTTTCCAGATAATGTTTCATGCCCCTGATATTTTCATTAATTATTCTTTGGAGTCTTGATACTTTACAGTATTACCATAACCTATAAATCTATTGCCATTATGGTGGCTTTAAGTTACAATTTCTAGCTTTGGCTTGCTTTTTCAATTTATCTTTAATCATCTATCTCCTTATTGGTAACTATAGGTATCAGATGACATTTAATTTTCCTTTCATATAAAAGTCTTGTTCCACTATTTTGTTGCTTTAGAAATCATGACAGTTCTTACTTTCTGTCTTCTTTAAATCATCATTCTGATGTTTTTCTTTTAATCTTACTAGATACAACTCATGGTTTGTTAATCTCAATTTATCCAATTGCCATTGGAATGTCTCTACGTTTGATAATATTTGATTCAATTAATAATAATAATAATACTAACCGACATCTAGAGCTCAAAGCTCTACGAGTAATAATTAATGTTAAGGAACTAGACCTTTTATATAAGATAATAAAACTTTATTTCTCTATTTTGGTTTCCCAATGAGTCCAGTGTTGATATATTTGTTAAAGTTCTTTCTCTGCCATCTTGTAATTCCTTTCCACATGTCTGATTGAGTAACTTTGGCATTTTTCCAGTTTAGTATATATTTAGCATGGTTGTCAGAATCAATTAATTTGATCTCCATCTCACTGTGTCTTTTATTACAATGTAGCTTACTTTAGATATGTAGCCTGATATGGATTTAATGTTTGGCATTAGAGTAGTGCTTAGAAAATTATGGTGATATCTCCTTGCGTCTATGTAGAAAATTTCCATTGTTCTATGAGAGCGGAGATGTATCAAATTTATGTCTTTTCCCCTTAGTTCTTGTATGATAGTGTCCTCTAGGTCTTGTTCATAGTATTATGATTGTTATTCATCAGTTAGATTAAACCATTAGCATTAGTGTTTTGTTTTGGCATATTACCATCTAGCATATCTTGAAGTAGGTTTGGGATCTATTGGTATATTTTGGACTTCATAGTTCATTTAATGTAGGAGTGATTCCTGTATTAGTTTGTTGTTTTCTAGAACTTTTCTTTGTCTAATGAGTTCTTTTTTAGACTACCTAGGGAGTGTTCTTGTAAATAGCCTCTTCGAAGTCTTTGATAAGTGAGTCAAATTGTGACTCATTTTTTGATTTAGTACTAGTTTCTATCATGACCTCGTCTTCTTCGTCGTCAAATGCAGATCTTTCTATTTGGATCTTAATTTCTTCCGGTGAGTCTTGAATTGTTGTTTATTTATTGATTTATTTGTTAAATGAGATGGTCTGGAGGTCTGACTGGGGCTTTCTTGTTTGGTAAGTTAGCTTGTATTTTTCCTTACTCTAATTAATTTAGTAGTTTATTCATCATATTTATCGCTGAGTTTGCTTGCTTGACTGTTGCTTCTTTTTCAATGGTTAGTTTTCTTAGTATGGTGGGGAACATTTCCATCTTTCCTACTATTCTGTCTTTTTACAAGATTAGATGAGATTCCTTACTTTGGAGACCTATTGTGAAGTCTTCTAAATGTTGTTTCTATCCTGTTTTATATACTAGGAGCTTGGTTGTTGTAGCAATGAGTAGTTCCATGTAATCGGCTATCGTTTTTATGAGTAGGAGTTCAGTTTTGGGGTTATATTCCGGAGTCATTGAGATCTAGCCACTAAATAGGGAGTATTAGTGTGACTTGGTATTACTGAGGATTTTGTAGAAGAGGAGTGGTTCTTTCCACAATGCTTTGAGCTCATTTGCTATCTTATAAGAGTTCTTGATTTAAGTGTTGAAAGCTGTGTGGAATGACGCCCATCTTAGGTTGTTATTAATTAGTAGGTTGGCACCTTCGAATCCTTTGACTTGTACGATGGTCCCTTTTTCTTTCTTCTTGCTACCCTCTCTAGACTTCTAGTTTTTAACCTGGTTCTTTCTCTGGGACCAGGTGTTAGCAGCCGCGCTCTGTCGTGATTGAGTATCCTCTCTCAATTATATTCCCATTGATTTAGAGAAGTCAAACAACGATTATTGTTTGGGTGACTTAGGACTGTTCATCTTCGTTACATTCTAAATTAAGTTTAATTTTAATTTAAAACGATTTAATTAATTACCAACATGTACTCAGTTTCTACAGAGAAAGAGTATATTTAAGACAGTTGGAATTCACTATTTTGATTGAATCGATTATGAATTAATTAAAATGGAATCAATGATGAGACAACCAGAGAGATTGAACAGATCAGATGATTTAAATAATATTAAAAGGGCTTGTCCTTTATATGCTGTTAAGCTTATTGATCGAGGGTCCCCAGAGACCTCAATGTGATCAATTTATTATTATTATTATTATTAATAATTAACTACCTATTGAGTGAGTTCTTACTCCTTCAGGCATCAATTCTTTTCATCCTTCTTCTTGAGCCATTTTCCTATTTCTTTCATCTGAAAGTAGGAATCGCCCATAACTATGATCCTCTCTTGCGCACTTCTGTATTATAAACCTAATCATAAATATCACTCTATTCTTTTGAAGTTCCTTGACCTCCTCGCTAATGTATGGTAATATATAGATCGTAATAATGTGTAGTGGGTGTTCTCCCACATTTAATATATTATGAACAAATGATTGTCTATCTGAGTGTCTTCATGGTCTTTTTCTCATACTACCCACTATTCATTGATACATACTCCTTTGTTCTTCGCAAGATGGGCTTATGTAATATCTATGGTTAGGCTTATTACTCTTTGAAGTCTAGACTCAACTAGTCCAACAAGATCGGGCATTCCAACTTCCATTTCTCTTATCTTATTTAATTAAGAATTTTGTCCTCTATTATTTAGTAATTAAGAACTTTAGCTTAGTCCATGCTTCCGCTATTTGTCTCTTGATGTTTAAAGTATATATTCTCCTCTTAATTCTCTGGTTTTCAGTAAACCTCTCGTTACTTTTTACCCATATTTCAACTTCTTATTAAGATTAGAAGAAATAAAGTTGATTGTTGTTGTTAATAGTAAAATTGAATTTAAATAAGTATTTGTAGCTCATATTCCCTAAAACATTTTGGTTTAGTTGAAGTTGATTTGTCAATCATCTTTATAATATTCAAAATAGTCTTTTATGGATTTCTAAGATCTTGATAAAAGCTTTTCTTATTAATTCATGATTATTTTCAGCATTCCCCTTCCAGTAGATTGCCTATTAATTGTCTCCATCTTATTCCAGTTGTCTAAAAGCGTCTTCTTATTAATATATGCTATCAAATTTCCCTTTATATTAATTATATTTATCTATCTTAATAAATATTTTTAATAAATTATAATTTTACATATAGTATTTTCTCTATTAGCTAATGAAGTATACCTAATGAAATTAGAGCATAACCTTTTAGTTACACCTTGAAAATATAGTATTCTTAAATAAAAGGAAATTGCTTTAATTATTTCAGAAAAACTAAGCATTTTCAAACTATTATATCATCAACGACTCTTTAAATTTTATATATAATTTTTTGATGTAACAAATCAATATTTTTTTATAAAATAAAGTGATTAATTAACATGATATGGATAGAATACCACACCAGTATTTATTCAATATCAAATGCTGTAATCTTTTTAAATGAGAGTGGTATTAGCAAGATATTTAGGATTCAAGTAAACAAGAATCACGATTCATAATTTTTGTGGTGCAAGAGTAAATTATGAAAATAATTGCCTATTATTTATAACTAGCACCACCATAATCTATTATGAAACATTTTAAAGTCCAAGCATATATATTATATATTATTATAACTCTTTAAATATTATTAATGTGTGAACATAGAAGAGTAACATTACATATTACAATGTGTAAGTATAATTGTTTATATTTTAATTGTTAAATTAATGGTAATCTCAAAATCATGATATCTACGGTAGTAGTTGATATTAATATGACAAGTCCAACAAAAAATAGTAATTACAAAATAAGAAATAATAAACTGCCAATTATACATCATAAATATATTTTAAGTTCAACAAAAATAAAGTAAAAAAAAGTAATGAATAATTTACATATTGAAAATCGCCTACTCCGATACATATTATAATGTAGAAAAAAAGTGAAAAAGAAAATCAAATGCAAAACCAATTTATTTATGAATGCGAATCAGTGTATATTTAATGTTAGTACTTTACCTCATTTACATTGTTTTGCTTATTGCTATGCATTGTTATCAGTTCATTTATGTGTTTTGGAATTCCGTGTATTTTTTTACTTCTCATTGAGCTGAGATGCGACCTCTTTTTTGTTTTGGTTAAGGTTGTTAGCTTAATCATACAAACTCGTATGCTTCTTTATCATCTAAATCTTTCCGAGCTCATCCTCTGCTTCCTGGGATTCCTAAATTGCTGCTCTCTTCAGTGTATTCATATTTTCTATCTTTGTGGTTTATCTCCATGGTATTTTCATCTTAGTGTTATCCTCTGAAGCCATCTTTGCCATTTATGTACTATCCGAAGCCAGTCCTGCATCATCCTTGTAGTTGCCATCAACATCGCTGCTTCTCTCGCGCATCTTTGGCTCTTCATCCTCTACACCCTCTCAACTCGTAAAGATAATAATATAATAGTTGATGTTTTGCAAAGTAGATTTTAGTCACTTTTGGCAATTTTCAGCAAAATTGGAAATAATCCAAAAAAGTAATATATTTTATTAAAAAATATTAAAAATGCCAATATTTATGGATCATGAGTCGAATTCTAAGGAAAAACAAAAATTGTTAAGTTGGATACTTAAGCTAATATAGACTTTAATTAAGTAAGATTCGAAAAGTGACATGGCATGGTGGCTCTAGGGGACTTGAAAATTCCCTCATATAAAAATTCCTTTCTAGTCAAACTCTAACAACCGTTATCGTGGTCTTATTCACCTCTGCTAGCATTTCAATGTTTTACTTACTTTGATAGAATCTTTTCAATACATTTCCTAATATCTAAGCTCCCATTCAAGAGTTTCTCCTCCACCTATAGTTACTTAATTAGCTGGTGGCTGATCTCATCATTCGGCTTCTCGACATATTTCTTAAATCAGTATTGCAAAGAAAGTGTCGGAAATATCTTCGATTGGAAGCAGCAGGGTCACCACTCGATTCTAATGTTTAAGATAACCCCACAATTCTGGAATTTTCGATCGTTCAAAAAACAATCTGGAAAAAAAGAATAAAATATACAAATAAAATGTGACTAACTAAATAATAGTTAAAAAAAATAAATAGAAAACAAAGAATTATAAAGATTCATTAATATATGGTAAAGAGCCAATTATATAAGCAATCCAATTATTTTAAATACGCATTTTAAAACAATAATCTATATGTTTCTATACAAGCTTTAAAAAGTAAAATTAAAATAACTACCAAAATGAAAGATAAAATTGGAGAAAATAAAAATAATCAGAAATGACTGTCAAAAAGTGTCTCAAGTCTGGCCTAGTTGGCTGGGTTTCCTGGCCTAAAAATTTCGGTGGTCGACGGCACTGCCTAAAACATGCTTAAAATTGACTCCTCTAAATTAGTTACATATTCAAAACAATTAAATAAATTTGCCCGCACAGATAAGACTCAAAAGAGAGATAAAATTGGAGAAAATAAAAAATAAATCAGAAATTACTGTCAAAAAGTGTCTCAAGTCTGGCCTAGTTGCGCTGGGTTTCCTGGCCTAAAAATTTCGGTGGTCGACGGCACTGCCTAAAACATGCTTAAAATTGACTCCTCTAAATTAGTTACATATTCAAAACAATTAAATAAATTTGCCCGCACAGATAAGACTCAAAAGAGAGATAAAATTGGAGAAAATAAAAATAATCAGAAACGACTGTCAAAAAGTGTCTCAAGTCTGGCCTAGTTGCGCTGGGTTTCCTTGCCTAATAATGTCGGTGGTCGACGGCACTGCCAAAAACATGCTTAAAATTGACTCCCCTAAATTAGTTGCATATTCAAACCAATTAAATAAAATTGCCCGCACAGATAAGACTCAAAAGAGAGATAAAATTGGAGAAAATAAAAATAATCAGAAATGACTGTCAAAAAGTGTCTCAAGTCTGGCTTAGTTGCGCTGGGTCTCCTTGCCTAATAATGTCGGTGGTCGACGGCACTGCCTAAAACATGCTTAATATTGACTCCTCTTAATTAGTTGCATTTTCAAAACAATAATATAAAATTGCCCGCACAGATAAGACTAAAAAGAGAGATAAAATTGGAGAAAATAAAAATAATCAGAAATTACTGTCAAAAAGTGTCTCAA
>ARYC01011789.1:0-15983 GCA_000711775.1 Oxytricha trifallax | reverse complement strand
AACGCAACTTGATGTCAGTATTTAATTACTTTCAGAGCAAACAATAATTAAACGACTTCGGATTGTCGAAGTTGTTGACCTTCGTCAAATTAAATAAAATTTCCAGAGTTGATTTTTAGCCATCCATTTTGAATATTCAAATTTTCTGGCAAAAAAAACAGTATAAATTCAATTTATTTTATAATATATTTATGATTATCATCCTTGCCCGACATCGATTGGCGAAAAATCTGCGGAGGAATGTAGCCTGAGAGTCATGTCACTGTGCAAGTTTAAAAATTCTTGTAAAAACTGATCGTTTGTTTATTTGATACGATTCAGATTCTTTAATAAATTACCATGCCAGACACTGATTAGCGAACGCGAGGTTGAAAACATCCAGTGATTGCAACACTGCTTTTGTACTTGAGCAAATGTAGCTTTTAAATCATGTCACTGCCTCTCTTAATTAATTAAAACCCTAAACAGATCATTTGTTTCCTCGTAATGATTTGACCAAGCTTTTACTTTTTAATTATCAAAATCAAAACATCAAATCTTAAGTTCTGTAGGAAAATCAAAATCATATCTCGAGTAAAAAATCAAAGAAGGCCTTCACCACTGATCCAGAAAATTAAAATCAATTAAATCTTAGTAAGTAAGTAAGTTGCAATTTTTTTAATTTTGTTTTAATAAATCTAGAGTTTTGTTATTAATGCTACTTGGGTTCTTTGTTAATTTTTCTTGGGTTCTGTTACTTTGTTACTTGGGTTCTCTATTAAAATAATTTAACTTCTACGAAATTACTGTTACTTTGTTACTTGCTATTTAAATCGATCGTAAAGCCTGGCCAGGCAGCTTAAGCTAAAGCTTTATTAAAATTAGAAAAATCTCCTAATAGGGTTCTTGGAGTTCTTAATGTCAACTGTTACTCTTTTCTTTAAATTTAAATGAAAATCTTACTGTGTTCTAACTTGCTAAATTAAATTGGGTTCTTAAACTTGTTGCTTTGGTTCTTACTATTACTTTGAGAAACTTGTAGATTTTACTTTTGATTATTTATTGATTAAATTACACTTTGAATGTTTAGACTAGAAAAATTTTAATAGTGACCACTATTCCTCCAGCTTAAATTTTCTTTAACCCTAGCTTTAATTTTACAAACTGAAAAATTATCAACACTTTCGTGACTAGTACTAGCCTTTTAAGCTTTCTGATTTCTTTTCCCTTATTAGAACTTGACTTTTAGTTTCTGTAACAAAAATCACTTGATTTTAAACTTAAAACTTGATTTTAATTAAATAGCTGTTAGCTTTCAAATTTAAGTGAACTTCTCACAGTTTTTGATTTTTAACTTTTAAACTACACCTACTTGGCTAAAGCCAACTTTTAGGTCAATTAGGGATATAGGTAGGTAATATAAACTGATAGCTGAATTTTCTGTAAAAATGTTTACAAACCAGTAAAACCTGAAATGCTGCCAAAATTTTTATTTTAGTACATCAAGTAGCTAAGCTTGATTTTTAGTAGTTTAGACTTGAAATTTGAAAAAATAGTGAACTGAATTATTTGATTTTTACTGAGAACTAAATTTTAGAAGAAAACTTTGAGTAAAAAGGGTAATGTAAAGGCAGTTGAAGAAAATTGAGATTAAAGGGAGATAGAGCTTTAATTTTCAAGTTCGCTAAAAATTAATTTTGAATTCAGAAAAGAAACTTAAAGCTGGCAATTTACAGGAATGAATCCAATAATATTGAGAATCTCTGAATAAAAGCAGAATTTCTAATACTACCTGGAAATTGCTTGAATTTTTAAAAGAACTTCAAATGGAAGAGTTAGAGAAATATTAGGGAGAATTGAGCCATCTTTTTCATTTTTAGTATAATTATCATTTTGACTAAAAATCTCTTTATTTTAAAAATTTCCAATCCATAACTTACAATTCTCGCTATGCCTTGAATACAAGAGTTGTAGTAATTCTTCAATATTTAAGGAATAGAGTACTTAGAGAGCAAAATGCAGGGATTTCACAAACTTATATTTTCAATTGAATTTCCCTTAATTTACCCTCTTATTAAAATTGTCAACTTTTAGATTAAAAATACGAATTGCACCTTGTAAAAGTGCAAAGTTAGCAAAAGCTAGAAGTTATTGATATTATTTTAGGGACGCTGTTTCACTTGCATGAATAAATAATATTATATTTAAGCTCTATGCAAAGAGTGCAAGGAAGTTATTGTGATTTATTTAAATGGACATAAATTATTACTGTCTGATAAGCAAAGCTATACTTTTATCTCAATGTAACAAACATCACAGTGTAAAAATAGCGCAGCGTTTATTAAGAAAGTTTGTAGAAATATGCAATTACGTAAAGTAAATTACACGGATTGAGGAAGTGAGTTGCTCTTCAAGATGCGCAAAAAGCGCAGTGAATTCAGTTTAGAGTAAGTGAAGTGCGTGGCTAATAATGAGGGTGCGAGAGCCATCGCAGATTTAGTTCTTAGTTGATTCCATTATTAGTTTAATTATTATAGAAGTAATTATTAATTAATAAAAATCAAACTTAATTCAAATGTGGAGGTAAAAGCAGAACCCCAAACAACCAGTGTGAACGGTGAAACTTTGCAACCAATCGGTCAATGGGGTACAAACCCCACATATTCTTGGTCAGCGTCTCAAACTCTATAAGACTGGTAAGTATGGCCTCAAAATAAAATCATCAACTTTTTCCCATTTTTCACCGTACTTGCATTCTCTGGATCGGTTCCCTCAAATTAAGTTAAAATCTGTTCTTTTAAATTTCGTTATTAATTGATGCATTTAAAACTTTTTATTCACTTATCAAACTCATGCGAACATATGTATTTGGGTTTATGTCTATACTAGCTTGATTTATGAGCAAAATCTCTCTCACAAAGCTCACAAAAGTACACATCAACTTCCTCAGTCTGTATAGGAATTCATTATTGCCTTTCTCCTCATCTCTGTCTCCCACACGCTTGTTTGTCATTTATTTTCTATTATTAATTTCTAATTTTATAACAGAGACTTCAGTGATAGCTCTGGTAGTTCTTTATGAGAGTTCATCTCACAGCTATCACACTATTTATTGCTGCCAAAGGTAAGTCTCATATAGTTTGAGGGAAGTGCTGTTGTTTTTTCTTAAAATGCTAGCGCTCATATTTAAATTTGAATTTAAAATTATAAAATTGCTTCTATAACAGAGAGCATAAGAGAGCTTTGCAAGCCTTTAAGTTTAAATGGAGTTTTCAGAGTATTAGAGAATAAATATAAGTGTTAAGAGACAATCCAGCTCTAAATATGGGGGAGGAAGTAACCATTTTTACTTTTAATAATAAGTTGATTACAGCACGTACCAATTTAGGAGGTGCACCTAATTAAGTACGTACTTCTTTAGGAGATTTTTTGTGATTTTATGATTAAATTTAGGGTGCTCCAAATTAAGTACTAGCATTAATTAATGCTCCTAATTAAGTACTAGCATTTTAGGAGATGCTCCTAATCAAGTACGTACCAATTTAAATTTAAAAATATAGAACTTTAACAGTAGAAATTGATATCAATCTCTCAAGTTTGAAACAAGTTCTCAAAACCTTCTCCATATCCTTCTTAGAGGTTGACCTCCTATAGGATGCCCATATTTAATAGTAAGTCTTACAGAGGTATATAATTGAAATCAATAAACTTAAATTTGAATAGGAGTCAATGAATGATGCAATTAAAAGAGTCCAAGCACAAGAATTGATTCAAAGATTTAAAAGCAAGCAGGATTTGCACCGCTACCTGGTGCAGCAAGGTAAGGAACTCATAGTAACTTATCTTGATTATGTAGTTAGTTTGTTCATGCCAATGATGGAAGGTACTAAAATATCATTTCAAAGAGCGATACTCTGCGAAGAAAAGAAAGCATTGAAAACTTAAGATGTGAAGTTTGCAGAGATTCCCAACTATCCAGAAATCTCAGTGACTAACTTATATGATGATGCTATGGATGACCCAGAGGTTTCTCTGTACCTGTCTACTAAGAAGCAGTTGTCAAATAAACTGCTTGAAAGAAACTATTTCTTTGGCATATTTGCAACAATTAAAGGTGATTACTTGAAAGAAATTATTCAAGAATCTCATAAGAAAAGGTACAGCATCTCTTCAGAGATAAAGACAAACAAGGGATCAAGATAAGTGAGAGCTGGCTATCAGAGCTGCAGAAGAACCCTTATATTTCAAGTAAGATTTTTAGCTTAACTCTTTAGAAAAATCTGGTACTGGCATCTTCTTGATGAAGGAATAGAGCAAGCTTCACAGAGAACGAAAGTCGCAGACAAAGTATGAAGTTAGCAAGAGACTTTATTCTAATATTCAGCCACCATATTAAATGAACATAGATGCAGGAGCTGGCAGCAAGAGAAGAAACTTGAGAGGAGGGAAGCAAGAAGTAGAAGAAAAGAAAGAGAAGCCAGGTCACTCTAAAGAATTTTAAATATTACTTAAATATTCATTAACTTAACTCTAAAACTTATTTATATACATTCACTCTCCCTTCTTTAGCACACTTTTTAGCTAATTAATTATCTACTCTCTTCGCTGAGCTTTTAATAAAGTCTACTGTATCGATAGGTAGGTCATGCATCAAGTGGTATAGCAGCAGTTTTTTGTAATGATCTTTTAATATACCCCAGTAGAACTCAATTCCATTAAACTATGGACTGTATGGTACGTTGAGCACTGGCGTTATTCTTAGTTGTTCATAACTTTTCCTTGTTTCTTTAGTCTTATGAACAGAAAGATTATCAACGAATAGTATAATCTCTTATTCAGGGTACTTCTCTCTCAGCTGTTTTAAGAATTTTATATTCTGCTCTTTCTTAATAGAGCGAGGATGAATAACATAAGTGTCTAAACCAGTATTAATTCCTCCAAGAATTGCCATTGTTTATACCTTGACTTTCTAGTCATATACCTCTATATTACTATGCCTCTTATACCAAGACTTCTAGATGAAAGTGTTGAAGGTAAACACAGCCTCGTCAGCATGTATAAACTTAATATTATTCTATTATTCTCTCTGCATTTAATTATAAATATAATTTAATTTGTTGTTGTTAAATGGCAGAGTGAAATCAATTTCTCTCTTGATACGATTTACACCTTTGTAAGAGATATCGTTTCGTTTATAAATGTTTGCAACAGATTATGCAGAGATCTTCAACTCAGGGAATTGGCGGTGAAACTTAATAGCTCGTTAGTCGAGAGAGAAGTGAGTCCAATACTTCAAAGTTTTTTCATTAATAAGATAGTCAATATGCTTTTATAGAAACTTTGACTTCCTCTTAGGCTAAGAATTTAGCTATTATTGCTTTAATTACACAGCTTTCAAGCAGTGAGAGCGAACAGTTGAGGGACTACGCTTTAAGAGCAGTGCAATAGACTTATAGTTCAGTACTGGTTTGAGTTATTCACTGTTTATATCACATCCATAACGCAGTTTAAACACTAAATCTATATACTCTTTATCATAAATAATCCCAAAAGCTTGTTATTTTTGTCTCGCATTTAATTAATAACCCCAACCCCTAACAAATTCCCTACAAATCAAAGCACTTATAAACCTCATTAAGAGGTTTTGGGGTTTTGATTCTCTTTCTTCTACGAAGCTCCAGTCATCTTCATTATAACTATAGATAATTTTCTAATTATAATATCTCTTTTGGTTAAGACAGGCGCTTTAAAGGGGAAATCGTCCAGAATATATGGGGAAGTGTGGGTAAGAACTTTCATAAACTATGCTATAATTATTGAGCTTTATTAGCTCTCAGTAAACTAGTTTTGTCTAGTGAATTGGGGTTTTGGTTCAGCTTCTTAGGGTTCTATGAATTTATTGTTAATTGAGAAAAGTCCAAGCATTTGAAGAAGTTATTGAGTCCAAATCTGGACTATGACGAAGCCATTGTCTTCCAAATCTGGACTATGACGAAGCCGTTGTCTTCCTTAAATTAAGTTTTTGTTAGCAGAAAATAGAAGTCGTTAATAAGATTATGTCCTTTTCTTATTTATTTTTAGCTTTAAATGTAATGATTTCTAATACATGTAGTCTCAATTCTTTTTTGTTGATTTTTATTAATTGAACAATTTACTTTGAGAGATGATTTACATCTCTGTTTTCTATATCGTTCTCAATAATATCTCTTTATGTTTTGCTCAGTAAACATTCTGTGTTTGCATATTCTTTTATCTTTTCTTAATTAGTGAAACTAATCATAACATTAAATAACATCGTCTGATTAAGAAAAAGAGCAAGTAAAAAATTTGGAATTTTAATGTAATTTTTGTATAAAAGGGTCATTAAATCGAGATGTCTTGAAGGAGATTGATAAAGACCTGAGGGCAAATCTTTTCATATGTGATGAGGTACTTGGGAGGGGTCCGGAGTACGGAGGTACAACCAAGAAGGAGAGGAACTACCAAAAAGGGAGGTAATAAGGTGGACGGATGGATTGGGTTTCGCTCGGAACAGCAATTAATTATGTGCTTTAAAATATTTAATTATTCATACAAAATTTAAACTCTCATCATGATAAATAACATAATAGATTGATTTGAGAACTAAATTTAATTAAGGATTCATAATTATTCTATTCATAATTATTCTAAATTGATGCATGCTTTTTCCCTAAAGAAACTCAAAATCCTAAGTCTGTACATAACAAATATATATATTTTCTGACTTTTACAATTCACCCACATAAAATACTTCAATTAAATTAAAAAAATATTATCTTCAAGTTCTTATTCAAACTGATTAATGACATCTCAATTATATTGAACCTTAATCTTTCTTGTACAAGCTAGATGATATATTTTATAAATAATTACAAAACTCATAGACCGCAATATATAAATATAATAGTTAAGGTGATTTAATTTAATAAATACTTACTGTAAATATTTTTATAAACAATATTATAACTTTGTATTATTTTTATAAGAACCAATATAAATTGATTATAATTATGTCTTTTATTTTAGTATCTAAAAGAAAAAACTCAGTGAAAAATATTATATAATATAGCAAACAGTTTTCCAGAAATACTTGTTTTAAGGGAAATTAAAAGACTCTAAATAATTAATGGCTTCATTTAAATGAGATGTCATGAAAGAGTTCGATTGAGACCATGATAAGAGTTCATAATGATTTAATTATTATTTTTTTCTTCTCACAATTTCGTAAGAATTTTATCGTGAATGTGTATATTTTTAAGCAATAATTACTTTCAAAAGGAGCAATGTTGTTCATTTTTATATCTAGTCTCCTAGTTTTTTTAAAATCATAATTCATTAATAAATTAATTTAATAAAAACTCTATATTTAATTAAGTTCGTACAAGATTATTTTCAGTTGTCTTTAAATAATTATAAAATTAATATTGATAATATAGAAAACAATTGTGATAAAAATAAATCCAAATAAATGCAGCTGTCTTTAATAAATAGTAAAAATTAAATAAAAAATATTGCTTTTAAATAAAATAATTATCCCGTATCATTTAATATAGTCATAATAGCTTTGAAAAAATTAAAAGCTCATAATTTCATTAGTAAAATATGTGAATTTGATTGATTTGGTTAATGTTGGGGATTATCGTTTCTTTATTATTTATTTAATTTTTTATGTTAAATTAATTTAAATTTTTAATATTTGAAATGCTTAAATTCTTAATATTATTATATCTTTAAAAAATGTTTAGTTTAAATTATTTAGATATTGAAATTTTCATAATCTTTAATTGTTCGTTTTCAATAAAATATATAAAAAAATATAGTTTTATGAAATATTGTTACTTTTATTTTATGACCTCCATTCTCATAATAATAATTATTTTCCCAGTATAGTTTTGATATTTTAGGAGTCACTGTAATTTGAAATTAACTTATTTGGAAGCATAAAATAATGATTTTAATTTTAAATTTTGGGGTTTAACTTAGTTATTACCTCCTATTTTAATTAGAACTTGTTTTTTAGTACCATGATTATATTAATACTTAATTAGGAGCTATTTTATAGAAAAATTAAGGTAAAAAATGAAAATTTGTAAATAACTCCACATTTTTCTCCATAAATCACATTTATATTGACCTCTTATAAGATACCTACGTTTAAAATGTATGAGCTTAATCTAATGGTGATGTTATAAATACTTTATTTTAAGTTTACATTTTAGCTCCTTTTACTCAGAAAAATGGGTAAATTGGAGTTATTAATTTCAAATAAAATACCCATTTGTCGAATATTTCATCTTAACTTATTTTGAAGCTTGGCTATTATAGAGCTGTGTAACTTAAGTTTATAAATCAAATTGCCAACTAAATATAATTTAGTTATACAAAATAAAAATACCTCGGTCAAAATTATCAATTTTTTCTTTTAAAATATTAGAATGAATTAATAATTGAAGAATTTAGTTTCTAAATACAGTTGATTATTATATCAATTATGAAAAATAGATTTAGAATTAAAATTTTACTATTAAAGCTAATATAACAAAACATATGAACTAATAAAATGAGCATAATAAATTGCTTAAATATATTTTCTTACTCGAAAGTGATGTTTAAAATGCCATAAAAATCTTTTATTCCTAATATAAAATAATAAATGAAAACATTTATTAGTAGTAAATGAGTTATACTCAAAATTAAATATTTATCAATTCACTGTTTTATAATAAAATCAAACCATCAATTTTAGTCGTGACGTAGACGTGTCTGAAGTAAGTTGACATGGCAAGTCGTGAACTAGAAAAACTCCAAAAAACCACCTCGCCCTCCATTCCACATCTCCCTGTAATCAAGATGCATACACGAGATAAGAGCCTGGCTATTGACCAGAAGTATCTCCCGCAGAGCTCACAGTGATCCGCTTCCTGTAAACAATTAAAGGGGAGTCTGGAGAAAACTCTTACCAGGTTCCACCGCTTCTGAGATAGTAGTCTCTGTCCTTTCGCTGTGGTAGCCTCATTAACCCGACCTGGTGTGGGAGGAAAATCATTATCGTTGGCTTCTATGGTTCTCATCGTCTCACTTTTGAAGGTTGAGCACCACCTTCATCCTGCTCCCTATTACTTAGGAAGCTGAACTCACGCCAGGAAGCTCATCTAATGCAGGGAAATCCTTAGCGTGCAGACGACTCGTGGAGTCTAGGATCTGACAGATTGAACCCCGCCGACTGGCCCCTAATGCGGTGAACCCAGCAACCCCCTGTTTACCCTCAGCAGGCCTTAGTGTAGTAGAAAACTCTATTAGAAAGTCTCCAGCCTCGGGCCCCTGTAGGTCACTTTATCCTTATAACTTTCTAATTTAATAATGAAAACATTTATTTAACTGCTGAAAAAATTTTATGGTTTTAAATGGAATTTTAATTTTACTTTATTTTATTTTTTCAAATATTTGCAGCTTAATGCAGTAATATAATAAATTCTATAGTTATTAGAGATTTGTGATATTAATAACTAATATTTCAAATTAATATATTATAAGCACGGATTGTAAAATCTCTATTTTAAAATTTGATAAATTTATTTTTGGTAAGTTTTAATGTATGATTAATACTTAATTTTATTTTTTAAATTTTGATTAAATAGTTCTTGTTATGTTCTAATTTTTTAATAGTTTAGGAATACAGAGTGAATTTCATTAATTTATGACATTTTATTCAATTTAATTTACAATAAATAATTGTTTGAAATACAAAATCTTGTGATTATTCAAATTTAAATTTTCAAAAATTTATTATCAATATTAAATTTAATTATATATATATTCTTGTACTTTTATCCTTCTATTTTAGAAGTAAAAAACAGTTCTAAGCTATGTTAAGTTTATTCACTCAAAACCAAAACCCCTTAATTAGATTATTTGAATAATGGCCCCCTGGTGGGGGCCGCTAAAACTTTTTCTTATTTTTTTAAATGCTCTAAAATCATTACAACATCAAAGTAACATACTATTTGATAAGAATACGATTGAAATGGGGAAATTCAAAAATAAAAATATAACTGTAGATATATATAATTACAACTGCCACTAATTAGGAGTATTACTAATTTAAATTTGATTTATTTATTTAATTATTTATATTAAAATTGTGCAAGTGTGCAAAAGTATAATTATTAAACATGGGGTGTTGTGATTGTGCAAAAATATATTTATTAATGATGGTGTAAAAGTGCGATGGCGTTATTATTTCACGGAGAGATGTGTAAATGACATTGAGCGCTTGATATCTAATGGTGAAATCACTTTGCAATATGACTTCCATACATGCCTTGCCAAACTCGATATCGGACAACGCGATTATGTTATGATCTCAGTGTGAATCTCCCGAGATGTATATGAGCTATGAAATCACAGCGTACGTGCGGTTGATCAGCGAATGTCTCCAAAATTGGCCAATCGGTTTAGCTCAACTACAATCATATGAATTCCTCTCGCGACCTCACCAGATTTTCACATACCGTGCTCCATTCGTAACATCGTACCATTTAATGCAGAAAGGGAATCGGGTATCAAGGAGTTTGTATTCGCACTAGCAGAGGATTACTTGAAAAGATTAGACTTACTTGATTCCATGTTTATATATCTCTCTAATATTTAAATTATTATAATTTCTAATTAAATATATATATTTTTGCACAATCACAACACTCCATGTTTAATAAATATATTTTTGCACATTTGCACACTTGCACAATTTTAATATAAATAACTAAATAAATAAATCAAATTAGAATTATTAATACTCCTAATTAGTGGCAGTTGTAATTATATATATCTACAGTTATATTTTTATTTTTGAATTTCCCCATTTCAATCGTATTCTATCAATATAGTATGTTACTTTGATGTTGTAATGATTTTAGAGCATTTAAAAAAAATAAGAAAAAAGTTTTAGCGGCCCCCACCAGGGGGCCATTATTCTATTATTTAATAAAATGATTTGCAGGATAAAGTTGGGGGTCTTGATGGGGTTAACAAATAAATTAGGTTAACTTTTTAAAATGAGAAAAAATAGAAATTAGCGAAATGCATGGTTTATTTATGCTTATCTAAAGTTTATAAACAATAAAAAGGATGTAGGTTTCAATTCATTAGTTGTATGAAGACTTATATTCACTCATCTTAGTAAAAAAACATATTTAAAGCATCATCTAAATAATTTCATAATGCAAAATGAGGAATCTCGAAAACTTTTATTCTCTATAAAATAAATTAAAGGCTTATAATTGTGTGAATAAATTTAAATTTGGAATATTATAATTGATTAAATAAATATTAAATCAAAATTTTGGTTGTTAAATTTAATCAATTTCGAGCGATCTACGGCTCATTCGATAGTGAATTCAAAACTAGCTGGACTTTGCTTTTAACGGTACTATTTTAAATTATCCCTGGAGTGAGTTATCCTGGTATTAAAGGTAGGGTATAATTTAATAACTCTAAATTAAAGTAAAGTCATCATCACTCAGGCATAAGTTAAAATTGTACAGTCAATAGTAAAGTCCAGCTAATTTTGAATTTATTTTTTATCGAATAATCCCAAGATTGTTTGAGTTGGCGAACTTTAACTGCCAATAAATTTTAGTATAAGCCTAGAAAAAGGTATGGATATTCCTGTATTTAATACAATTGATATGAGCAGTTTCATTTATAATTAATTACATTTATGCCGAGCTTAATAATGCAACGCTCATAGTTATTTTATGAATATGCGCTTAAGGTTTATCCTTCAGCTATAATTAAAAATTATCGGTACCAAAATGAATTTGCCAAAAAATACACGATTCAAAGAAAGGCTAAAGGAAGAGATTGAAAAAATTTTCTTTAGATAAATATTGTTATTTTAAGCTAAAGTTTCATCGCACTAAGTCTATATAAATTTTAAATGACTAATAAACTACCTATCATAACAAATACACAAAGAATGTAAATTTTATTGTATAATATGATCAAGAGTTTTAAGGATTTGCATTAAAACATTAACATGGACTTTTTATAAATATTTCGAAACATGTATATGTTTCCTAGAGCTTGGTGCTTTAAAGATTGTAGTTATCGATATTAATAGAGGCTTAAGATAAGATATTGGAACTTTAGCAAAAATCTTAGTACCCCAGGAATCAGAGAGGATTAATGACTCTGTTAAGTGGGATGTATAGGTGTTTGTGGCTTTGTATTAGAAAGCATATCTTACTGTTGCACTAAATCATTATAAAAATAATAATTAATTTAGCTTAAAAAATAAAATTTAGGAAGATGTAAGTGAATCAATTCGAATTTTTTTAAAGATAATTATCTTTAGAAGCACTTCATTATCGTCGTAAATTGTTAGATGACATTCTTGGACCACTAGAGAACAATATTATATAGATAAACAAATAAATTTTAATAAAATTCGTCCGATAATAGTAAACAAATATTTTTTAATAAATACTACATAAAACTTGAGTTTCCTACAAACCCCAATAAGACCAAGCTAAACCTTGAAATTCAAATCATTAAAACACCTATATAAAGGGTTTAGGGATATGACTGTCATAGTAATCTTTTTCTTTTAAGAAAGGTTAAATTAATAAATAAATAATAAAATATATATTTTTGTTTTTATTATTTTTATTTAAATTTTAATAAATAATGTAAAATAAATTAATAACTTCTAATTATAGAAAAAGAATTGTATTAAAATAATCACTATTTCTTATAAAATTATATTGAAATTATTAAAGAATTAATAAACTTCAACTGATTAGCTATGGATTTTTTTCACATATTATGACAAAATAAAATTATTTATTTTCAACTCCTTTGTTTCTTTTTCCCAATCTTTGGGCTCTATAGTAAAAATGTAATCGCCTTCGATGTACCATGATCTATCTGATAAAACTTTGATTTTACTTGAAAACATTTAAAAATTAATATAATATTATATATTGAATTTTACTTTCAATTTTTTCTTTATAAGGGACAATATCGACAAAAAAATCTTCTGCTTTATGAAAATCTTCGAAGAATAGCTTCATTTTTTTTAGTTTTTCAATTTTTTCAATAGCTTTCTTTTCATACCATTCTTTATCAATATTCTTTTTTTTTTCAATTACTTTTTAGATTTCAATAGCTTTTTAATAATTAATAGAATAATTACAATAATATATTTTTTAATTATCTTTAAGTTCTTCAGGTGAAATTATCTGAGTAACTTTTTAATTATCTTTATCTTTTATTTTATCAAACGAAGGAGGGAAATCTTAAACAATTTAGTTTTATTGAATGGGCTAGGATGGAGAAGATGAAGGACCGTTAGTATGCAGTAACGGCTCTATGTCTAATTGAGATCTTAGACTTTAGTCAACATTTTGAGATTCAGGTTGTCAAACATAAATAAATAATTTGATATAATATATTTCTTTAATATTGGAGGTAATAATCTTCCTTTTAATAAAAAATCAAATATACTGGTTTAAATAATAAAAATATTACTTCAGTGTGCATATTATAAATTTTCAAAAAGATAAATTTGAAATTTATATAAATCATGACAAAAATTTAGAAGGATTATTATTAGAAGATAAATGGATAAGATTAAAAGATATGAATTTAGTACCCTTTTGACATTACTTTGGAAATAAAATTCTAAGGTATACAATCATAAAAATTATTTATTTTCTGATTTAAATTGTAATTAATAAAATAAAATTTAATATCCAAGGGTCTATACCCAATTTTGAATGAATTTTACATTAAATAATTTACGTTGACCTAATGGATTATCTAAGACTGTAACAGGGATGGGGAGAGTCGTATTGACAAAGGTAGGGGGGATTTAGTTTTGATGGCTTATAGCTTGTGAGCTTGACATAGATTAACAAAATACTTTGGTAAATATGTGGGTGGAAATTCGAAAAATTAATTATATTATTGCAGAAATATCAATTATTACAATTATTAATTTCATAGCAATATGATTTTTTCAATCTATATTATAAGCTAAACATAATTTAATTATTCAATTATATTTCATCATTAAATCTCAGAAAAGTTATTTTAACTAAATCTAAATAAAGTAATTTTGGTAATTTTGAACATACTTAGGAAACTATTTAATTAAACTTAATTATAATTGTATTTGCTATAAATATTTAATATACAGTAAATTTTCTTAAATTATCATAAATAATGTTAATAATTATTTTTTATAAATAATTTTCATATTTATAATTATTACTCTAATAAAGTTAAGCAATAATTAATTTATATCCACTTAAAGCCTATTTTTATTACTATAAAGTAGGTAAAATGAAATAAATTAAAAATAATAGTCGACTTATCTCATGACGTCAATCATTTAAAACACATATTTCGATTAATAGTTATAAACTTTTTGGCAATATTAAATATAAATATTTACCTTATCTACTTTATTTTTATTTTATTTAATATTTCTTTTATTTTTTATTATTTAGTTCATTTTATTAAAATTGTAAGTTAAAATTTTTGAAAAATAAATCGAATTTAATTTGAAATATACATATATGAATATAAAGGTCTTGAGTTGAATTAAGACAATTAAGAATGTATTAGGTTAAGCCCTAATTAGGATATTAAATTTAGCTGTATCTCAATAAGCTGATTTCCAATAAACCCAAGATATTCTGACTGCCTTCCTTGAGCTTATAAGCTCATAAGTGTGGGCTTATAAGCTCAAAATCTTCCAAAATCGACCACTTCAAGGGTCATTTTTCAAAAATCTGTTCTATAAGTAAAAGTCTTATAGAGGGCTATAATGAACATTTTATGTTAATTCTCAATTAAAGAAGAAATTATACATTTAAATTTTAAATTAATATTTTTAAACGTAATAAATTTAAGGCTGATTAAAATTCTCTATAGAGAATTCTATTAAAAGTAATATAAGTTTAATTTTTAATTATTTTTAATAATCAAAGCCTAATAATTTCTACTTTAATTGAGAATTAACATAAAATGGCCATTATAGCCCTCTATAAGACTTTTACTTATAGAACAGATTTTTGAAAAATGACCCTTGAAGTGGTCGATTTTGGAAGATTTTGAGCTTATAAGCTCAAGGAAGGCAGTCAAAATATCTTGGGTTGATTGGAAATCAGCTTATTGAGATATAGCTAAATTTATTGTCCTTATTAGGGCTTTACCTGATGCATTCTTAATTGTCTTAATTCATCTCAAGCCCTTTATATTCATATGTGTATATTTCACATTAAATTCGATTTATTTTTCAAAAATTTTAGCTTATTAAATAACAATAAAGTATAAGATTTAAAATATATTTATTTTCAGATTCTGTAATTATAACCTGAATTACACTTAAAGTTTATATAATAACTACAATTGCAAATAAATTATTTTCTTTACTTTTTCAAAAAATATATTCTACAACGTATTATTCAAAATTCTTATCTAAAATTATATCAATAAATTCATTACTTTCAGTATAACAGCGTTAGACTAAAATTAATTTTAAATGTCTTTAATAAATTTTAAATGAAAAAATAAAAATTTTTGATTTTAGGATTTTATAAGAAAAATATCATCTACAATTCTTCTATTTTTTTAAGTTTTTGATTGTAACTTGTTCCACTTCAGTTAATTGAAACTATTGAATTATTTCTTGTTAAAATTCTTAAATTTAGAGATAATTCTTTTAGAATTATGGTGCATTTCAGAAAGTTTTCTTTACCTATTTTTGCGGAGATAAATCAATTGATTAAGCTTAATAGAGGGAAGCAGGTCAAGTCATATCCAAGAATAAATTTAATAACATCAGCAATCTCTATAGAGTAGATCTAGAAGCTGTTTCTAGAGGTGAGGGAATAATTTTGTTGAAATCTAAAGCAAGGAATATTAGGAATAACTGAATAATTTTATCTTGAACTTCATTTAATATGAAATATTGA
>ARYC01011788.1:0-10366 GCA_000711775.1 Oxytricha trifallax | reverse complement strand
TTAAAATGCATGTATCTTTGCGCGTTTTGAATATAAGTCAATTCTGATTTTATATTCGTGTTCAGCGAGGTCAAAATGACCAGAAATGATATTTCGGGAGTTTTTGGGAAATATAAATTGCAAGTTGAGTTTTGCCGGGGAAGGGTTCGGCTCCTGGGCCAAATTATAAAAATCAAAAAATGGACAAATTGACCCCCCTAATTTTTGAAAATGAATATATATCTGGTGTTCCCGTGTCACACTCTTGATCAGGAGCCCAAATTTATTGGATTTGCTTAATTACAGGTCACCTCATGAATATCCTTGACCCTCTCCCGCTGCCTTGAAAACCCTGAAAATCGATGTTTAACACAATCACTCATCAGTTCTTATAATAAAGCTTAAAATGCCTGTATCTTTGCGCGTTTTGAAGATAAATAAATTCTGATTTTAAATTCGTGTTCAGCGAGGTCTAAATGACCAGTATTGATATTTTCGGGAGTTTATGGGAAATATAAATTGCAGGTTGAGTTTTGCCGGGGAAAGGTTCGGCTCCTGGGCCAAATTTAAAAAATCAAAAAATGGACAAATTGACCCCCTATACCTTTGAAAATGACTATATATCTGGTGTTCCGGTGTCACACTCTTGATCAGAGGCCAAATTTAGTGGATTTGCTTAATTCCAGGTCACCTCAAGAATTTCCTTGACCCTCTCCCGCTGCCTTGAAAACCCTAAAAATCGATGTTTAACACAATCACTCATCAGTTCTTATAATAAAGCTTAAAATGCCTGTATCTTTGCGCGTTTTGAAGATAAATAAATTCTGATTTTAAATTCGTGTTCAGCGAGGTCTAAATGACCAGTATTGATATTTTCGGGAGTTTATGGGAAATATAAATTGCAGGTTGAGTTTTGCCGGGGAAAAGGTTCGGCTCCTGGGCCAAATTTTAAAAATCAAAAAATGGACAAATTGCCCCCCCTATAACTTTTGAAAATGACTATATATTAGGTGTTCCGGTTATACACTCTTGATCAGGAGTCCATATTTAGTGGATTTGCTTAATTCCAGGTCATCTCATGAATTTCCTTGACCCTCTCCCGCTGCCTTGAAAACCCTTAAAATCGATGTTTAACACAATCACTCATCAGTTCTTATAATAAAGCTTAAAATGCCTGTATCTTTGCGCGTTTTGAAGATAAATAAATTCTGATTTTAAATTCGTGTTCAGCGAGGTCTAAATGACCAGTATTGATATTTTCGGGAGTTTATGGGAAATATAAATTGCAAGTTGAGTTTTGCCGGGGAAGGGTTCGGCTCCTGGGCCAAATTATAAAAATCAAAAAATGGACAAATTGACCCCCTATGACTTTTGAAAATGACTATATATCTGGTGTTCCCGTGTCACACACTTGATCAGGAGCCCAAATTTAGTGGATTTGCTTAATTCCAGGTCATCTCATGAATTTCCTTGACCCTCTCCCGCTGCCTTGAAAACCCTAAAAATCGATGTTTAACACAATCACTCATCAGTTCTTATAATAAAGCTTAAAATGCCTGTATCTTTGCGCGTTTTGAAGACAAATAAATTCTGATTTTATATTCGTGTTCAGCGAGGTCTAAATGACCAGAATTGATATTTTCGGGAGTTAATGGGAAAAATAAATTGCAGGTTGAGTTTTGCCGGGGAAAGGTTCGGCTCCTGGGCCAAATTTAAAAAATCAAAATATGGACAAATTGACCCCGTATAACTTTTGAAAATTACTATATATCTGGTGCTCCGGTGTCACACTCTTGATCAGGAGCCCAAATTTAGTGGATTTGCTTAATTCCAGGTCATCTCATGAATTTCCTTGACCCTCTCTCGCTGCTTGAAAACCCTAAAAATCGATGTTTAACACAATCACTCATCAGTTCTTATAATAAAGCTTAAAATGCCTGTATCTTTGCGCGTTTTGAAGACAAATAAATTCTGATTTTATATTCGTGTTCAGCGAGGTCTAAATGACCAGAATTGATATTTTCGGGAGTTAATGGGAAAAATAAATTGCAGGTTGAGTTTTGCCGGGGAAAGGTTCGGCTCCTGGGCCAAATTTAAAAAATCAAAATATGGACAAATTGACCCCCTATAACTTTTGAAAATGACTATATATCTGGTGTTCCGGTGTTACACTCTTGATCAGGAGCCCAAATTTAGTGGATTTGCTTAATTCCAGGTCATCTCATGAATTTCCTTGACCCTCTCCCGCTGCCTTGAAAACCCTGAAAATCGAAGTTTAACACAATCACTCATCAGTTCTTATAATAAAGCTTAAAATGTCTATATCTTTGCGCGCTTTGAAGATAAATAAATTCTGATTTTATATTCGTGTTCAGCGAGGTCTAAATGACCAGAATTGATATTTTCGGGAGTTTTTGGGAAATATAAATTGCAAGTTGAGTTTTGCCGGGGAAAGGTTCGGCTCCTGGGCCAAATTTTAAAAATCAAAGAATGGACAAATTGACCCCCCTATAACTTTTGAAAATGACTATATATTTGGTGTTCCAGTGTCACACTCTTGTT
The DNA here is from genome assembly GCA_000711775.1 of Oxytricha trifallax. Lineage (NCBI taxonomy): Eukaryota > Ciliophora > Spirotrichea > Sporadotrichida > Oxytrichidae > Oxytricha > Oxytricha trifallax. Next base: position 7,825 of record ARYC01011788.1, on the reverse strand, counting down.
CAGGAGCCCAAATTTAGTGGATTTGCTTAATTCCAGGTCATCTCATGAATTTCCTTGACCCTCTCCCGCTGCCTTGAAAACCCTGAAAATCGAAGTTTAACACAATCACTCATCAGTTCTTATAATAAAGCTTAAAATGTCTATATCTTTGCGCGCTTTGAAGATAAATAAATTCTGATTTTATATTCGTGTTCAGCGAGGTCTAAATGACCAGAATTGATATTTTCGGGAGTTTTTGGGAAATATATATTGCAAGTTGAGTTTTGCCGGGGAAAGGTTCGGCTCATGGGCCAAATTTTATAAATCAAAAAATGGACAAATTGACCCCCCTATAACTTTTTGAAAATGACTATATATCTGGTGTTCCGGTGTCACACTCTTGATCAGGAGCCCAAATTTAGTGGATTTGCTTAATTCCAGGTCGCCTCAAGATTTTCCTTGACCCTCTCCCGCTGCCTTGAAAACCCTAAAAATCGCTATTTAACACACTCACTCATCAGTTCTTATAATAAAACTTAAAATGCCTGTATCTTTGCGCGTTTTGAAGATAAGTCAATTCTGATTTTATATTCGTGTTCAGCGAGGTCTAAATGACCAGAATTGATATTTTCGGGAGTTGTTGGAAATATAAATTGCAAGTTGAGTTTTGCCGGGGAAGGGTTCGGCTCCGGGGCCAAATTATAAAAATCAAAAAATGGACAAATTGACCCCCCTATAACTTTTGAAAATGACTATATATCTGGTGTTCCGGTGTTACACTCTTGATCAGGAGCCCAAATTTAGTGGATTTGCTTAATTCCAGGTCATCTCATGAATTTCCTTGACCCTCTCCCGCTGCCTTGAATACCCTGAAAATCGATGTTTAACACAATCACTCATCAGTTCTTATAATAAAGCTTAAAATGGCTGTATCTTTGCGCGCTTTGAAGACAAATTAATTCTGATTTTATATTCGTGTTCAGCGAGGTCTAAATGACCAGAATTGATATTTTCGGGAGTTTTTAAGACATAAAAATTGCAAGTTGAGTTTTGCCGGGGAAGGGTTCGGCTCCTGGGCCAAATTAAAAAAATCAAAAAATGGACAAATTGACCCCCTATACCTTTGAAAATGACTATATATCTGGTGTTCCGGTGTCACACTCTTGATCAGAGGCCAAATTTAGTGGATTTGCTTAATTCCAGGTCATCTCATAATTTTCCGTGACCCTCTCCCGCTGCCATGAAAACCCTAAAAATCGATGTTTAACACACTCACTCATCAGTTCTTATAATAAAACTTTAAAATGCCTATATCTTTGCGCGTTTTGAAGATAATTTAATTCTGATTTTATATTCGTGTTCAGCGAGGTCTAAATGACCAGAATTGATATTTTGGGGAGTTTTTGGGAAATATAAATTGCAAGTTGAGTTTTGCCGGGGAAAGGTTCAGCTGCTGGGCAAAAATTTAAAAATCAAAAAATGGACAAATTGACACCCCTATAATTTTGAAAATGACTATATATCTGGTGTTCCGGTGTCACACTCTTGATCAGGAGCCCAAATTTAGTGGATTTGATTAATTCCAGGTCACCTTATGAATTTACTTGACCCTCTCTCGCTGCCTTGAAAACCCTAAAAATCGATGTTTAACACAATCACTCATCAGTTCTTATAATAAAGCTTAAAATGCCTGTATCTTTGCGCGTTTTGAAGATAAATAAATTCTGATTTTAAATTCGTGTTCAGCGAGGTCTAAATGACCAGTATTGATATTTTCGGGAGTTTATGGGAAATATAAATTGCAGGTTGAGTTTTGCCGGGGAAAGGTTCGGCTCCTGGGCCAAATTTAAAAAATCAAAAAATGGACAAATTGACCACCCAATAACTTTTGAAAATGACTATATATCTGGTGTTCGGTGTTACACTCTTGATCAGGAGCCCAAATTTAGTGGATTTGCTTAATTCCAGGTCATCTCATGAATTTCCTTGACCCTCTCCCGCTGCCTTGAATACCCTGAAAATCGATGTTTAACACAATCACTCATCAGTTCTTATAATAAAGCTTAAAATGGCTGTATCTTTGCGCGCTTTGAAGACAAATTAATTCTGATTTTATATTCGTGTTCAGCGAGGTCTAAATGACCAGAATTGATATTTTCAGGAGTTGAGTTTTTGGGAAATATAAATTGCAAGTTGAGTTTTGCCGGGGAAAGGTTCGGCTCCTGGGCCAAATTTTAAAAATCAAAAAATGGACAAATTGACCCCGTATAACTTTTGAAAATTACTATATATCTGGTGCTCCGGTGTCACACTCTTGATCAGGAGCCCAAATTTAGTGGATTTGCTTAATTCCAGGTCATCTCATGAATTTCCTTGACCCTCTCCCGCTGCCTTGAACCCTAAAAATCGATGTTTAACACAATCACTCATCAGTTCTTATAATAAAGCTTAAAATGCCTGTATCTTTGCGCGTTTTGAAGACAAATAAATTCTGATTTTATATTCGTGTTCAGCGAGGTCTAAATGACCAGAATTGATATTTTCGGGAGTTAATGGGAAAAATAAATTGCAGGTTGAGTTTTGCCGGGGAAAGGTTCGGCTCCTGGGCCAAATTTAAAAAATCAAAATATGGACAAATTGACCCCCCTATAACTTTTGAAAATGTCTATATATCTGGTGTTCCGGTGTTACACTCTTGATTAGGAGCCCTAATTTAGTTGATTTGCTTAATTCCAGGTCACCTCATGAATTTCCTTGACCCTCTCCCGCTGCCTTGAAAACCCTAAAAATCGATGTTTAACACAATCACTCATCAGTTCATATAATAAAACTTAAAATGCCTGTATCTTTGCGCTCTTTGAAGATAAATAAATTCTGATTTTATTTTCGTGTTTAACGAGGTCTAAATGACCAGAATTGATATTTTCGGGAGTTGTTGAGAAATATAAATTGCAAGTTGAGTTTTGCCGGGTAAGGGTTCGGCTCCAGGGCCAAATTATAAAAATCAAAAAATGGACAATTTGACCCCCTATAACATTTTGAAAATGACTATATATCTGGTGTTCCGGTGTCACACTCTTGATCAGGAGCCCAAATTTAGTGGATTTGCTTAATTCCAGGTCGCCTCAAGATTTTCCTTGACCCTCTCCCGCTGCCTTGAAAACCCTAAAAATCGCTATTTAACACACTCACTCATCAGTTCTTATAATAAAACTTAAAATGCCTGTATCTTTGCGCGTTTTGAAGATAAGTCAATTCTGATTTTATATTCGTGTTCAGCGAGGTCTAAATGACCAGAATTGATATTTTCGGGAGAATATGGGAAATATAAATTGCAGGTTGAGTTTTCCCGGGGCAAGGTTCGGCTCCTGGGCCAAATTTATAAAATCAAAAAATGGACAAATTGACCCCCCTATAACTTTTGAAAATGACTATATATCTGGTGTTCCGGTGTCACACTCTTGATCAGGAGCCCAAATTTAGTGGATTTGATTAATTCCAGGTCACCTTATGAATTTACTTGACCCTCTCTCGCTGCCTTGAAAACCCTAAAAATCGATGTTTAACACAATCACTCATCAGTTCTTATAATAAAGCTTAAAATGCCTGTATCTTTGCGCGCTTTGAAGATAAATAAATTCTGATTTTATATTCGTGTTCAGCGAGGTCTAAATGACGAGAATTGATATTTTCGGGAGTTGTTGGGTAATATAAATTGCAAGTTGAGTTTTGTCGGGGAAGGGTTCGGCTCCTGGGCCAATTTATAAAAATCAAAAAATGGACAAATTGACCCCCCTATAACTTTTGAAAATGACTATATATCTGGTGTTCCGGTGTCACACTCTTGATCAGGAGCCCAAATTTAGTGGATTTGATTAATTCCAGGTCACCTTATGAATTTACTTGACCCTCTCTCGCTGCCTTGAAAACCCTAAAAATCGATGTTTAACACAATCACTCATCAGTTCTTATAATAAAGCTTAAAATGCCTGTATCTTTGCGCGTTTTGAAGATAAATAAATTCTGATTTTAAATTCGTGTTCAGCGAGGTCTAAATGACCAGTATTGATATTTTCGGGAGTTTATGGGAAATATAAATTGCAGGTTGAGTTTTGCCGGGGAAAGGTTCGGCTCCTGGGCCAAATTTAAAAAATCAAAAAATGGACAAATTGACCCCCCTATAACTTTTGAAAATGACTATATATCTTGTGTTCCGGGGTTACACTCTTGATCAGGAGCCTAATTTTAGTGGATTTGCTTAATTCCAGGTCACCTCATGAATTTCCTTGACCCTCTCCTGCTGCCTTGAAAACCCTAAAAATCGATGTTTAACATAATCACTCATCAGTTCTTATAATAAACTTAAAATGCCTGTATCTTTGCGCGTCTTGAAGATAAATAAATTCTGAATTCATATTCGTGTTCAGCGAGGTCTAAATGACGAGAATTGATATTTTCGGGAGTTGTTGGGAAATATAAATTGCAAGTTGAGTTTTTGCCGGGGAAAGGTTCGGCTTCCTGGGCCATATTTAAAAAATCAAAAAATGGACAAATTGACCCCCCTATAACTTTTGAAAATGACTATATATCTGGTGTTCCGGTGTTACACTCTTGATCAGGAGCCCAAATTTAGTGGATTTGATTAATTCCAGGTCACCTTATGAATTTACTTGACCCTCTCTCGCTGCCTTGAAAACCTAAAAATCGATGTTTAACACACTCACTCATCAGTTCTTATAATAAAACTTAAAATGCCTGTATCTTCGCGCGTTTTGAAGATAACTCAATTCTGATTTGATATTCGTGTTCAGCGAAGTCAAAATGACCAGAATTGATATTTTGGGGAGTTTTTGGGAAATATAAATTGCAAGTTGAGTTTTGCCGGGGAAAGGTTCGGCTCCTGGGCCAAATTTATAAAATCAAAAAATGGACAAATTGACCCCCCTATAACTTTTGAAAATGACTATATATCTGGTGTTCCGGTGTCACACTCTTGATCAGGAGCCCAAATTTAGTGGATTTGCTTAATTACAGGTCACCTCATGAATTTCCTTGACCCTCTCCTGCTCCCTTGAAATCCCTGAAAATAGATGTTTAACACAATCACTCATCAGTTCTTATAATAAAACTTAAAATGCCTGTATATTTGCGCGATTTGAAGATATTTAAATTCTGATTTTATATTCGTGTTCAGCGAGGTCTAAATGACCAGAATTGATATTTTCAGGAGTTGTTGGGAAATATAAATTGCAAGTTGAGTTTTGCCGGGGAAAGGTTCGCCTCCTGGGCCAAATTATAAAAATCAAAAAATGGACAAATTGACCCCCCCTATAACTTTTGAAAATGACTATATATCTGGTGTTCCGGTGTCACACTCTTGATCAGGAGCCCAAATTTAGTGGATTTGCTTAATTCCAGGTCGCCTCAAGATTTTCCTTGACCCTCTCCCGCTGCCTTGAAAACCCTAAAAATCGCTATTTAACACACTCACTCATCAGTTCTTATAATAAAACTTAAAATGCCTGTATCTTTGCGCGTTTTGAAGATAAGTCAATTCTGATTTTATATTCGTGTTCAGCGAGGTCTAAATGACTAGAATTGATATTTTCGGGAGTTGTTGGGAAATATAAATTGCAAGTTGAGTTTTGCCGGGTAAGGGTTCGGCTCCTGGGCCAATTTATAAAAATCAAAAAATGGACAAATTGACCCCCCTATAACTTTTGAAAATGACTATATATCTGGTGTTCCGGTGTCACACTCTTGATCAGGAGCCCAAATTTAGTGGATTTGCTTAATTCCAGGTCGCCTCAAGATTTTCCTTGACCCTCTCCCGCTGCCTTTTGAAAACCCTAAAAATCGATGTTTAACACAATCACTCATCAGTTCTTATAATAAAGCTTAAAATGCCTGTATCTTTGCGCGTTTTGAAGACAAATAAATTCTGATTTTATATTCGTGTTCAGCGAGGTCTAAATGACCAGAATTGATATTTTCGGGAGTTAATGGGAAAAATAAATTGCAGGTTGAGTTTTGCCGGGGAAAGGTTCGGCTCCTGGGCCAAATTTAAAAAATCAAAATATGGACAAATTGACCCCGCTATAACTTTTTGAAAATGACTATATATCTGGTGTTCCGGTGTCACACTCTTGATCAGGAGCCCAAATTTAGTGGATTTGATTAATTCCAGGTCACCTTATGAATTTACTTGACCCTCTCTCGCTGCCTTGAAAACCCTAAAAATCGATGTTTAACACAATCACTCATCAGTTCTTATAATAAAGCTTAAAATGCCTGTATCTTTGCGCGTTTTGAAGATAAATAAATTCTGATTTTAAATTCGTGTTCAGCGAGGTCTAAATGACCAGTATTGATATTTTCGGGAGTTTATGGGAAATATAAATTGCAGGTTGAGTTTTGCCGGGGAAAGGTTCGGCTCCTGGGCCAAATTTAAAAAATCAAAAAATGGACAAATTGACCCCGCTATAACTTTTGAAAATGACTATATAATTGGTGTTCCGGTGTCACACTCTTGATCAGGAGCCCAAATTTAGTGGATTTGCTTAATTCCAGGTCATCTCATGAATTTCCTTGACCCTCTCCCGCTGCCTTGAAAACCCTGAAAATCGAAGTTTAACACAATCACTCATCAGTTCTTATAATAAAGCTTAAAATGTCTATATCTTGCGCGTTTTGAAGATAAATAAATTCTGATTTAATATTCGTGTTCAGCGAGGTCTAAATGACCAGAATTGATATTTTCGGGATGTTTGGTAAATTTAAATTGCAAGTTGAGTTTTGCCGGGGAAAGGTTCGGCTCCAGGGCCAAATTTAAAAAATGAAAAAATGGACAAATTGACCCCCCTATAACTTTTGAAAATGACTATATATCTGGTGTTCCGGTGTCACACTCTTGATCAGGAGCCTAATTTTAGTGGATTTGCTTAATTCCAGGTCACCTCATGAATTTCCTTGACCCTCTCCCGCTGCCTTGAAAACCCTAAAAATCGATGTTTAACACAATCACTCATCAGTTCTTATAATAAAGCTTAAAATGCCTGTATCTTTGCGCGTTTTGAAGATAAATAAATTCTGATTTTAAATTCGTGTTCAGCGAGGTCTAAATGACCAGTATTGATATTTTCGGGAGTTTATGGGAAATATAAATTGCAGGTTGAGTTTTGCCGGGGAAAGGTTCGGCTCCTGGGCCAAATTTAAAAAATCAAAAAAATGGACAAATTGACCCCCCTATAACTTTTGAAAATGACTATATATCTGGTGTTCCGGTGTCACACTCTTGATCAGGAGCCCAAATTTAGTGGATTTGATTAATTCCAGGTCACCTTATGAATTTACTTGACCCTCTCTCGCTGCCTTGAAAACCCTAAAAATCGATGTTTAACACAATCACTCATCAGTTCTTATAATAAAGCTTAAAATGCCTGTATCTTTGCGCGTTTTGAAGATAAATAAATTCTGATTTTAAATTCGTGTTCAGCGAGGTCTAAATGACCAGTATTGATATTTTCGGGAGTTTATGGGAAATATAAATTGCAGGTTGAGTTTTGCCGGGGAAAGGTTCGGCTCCTGGGCCAAATTTAAAAAATCAAAAAATGGACAAATTGACCCCCCTATAACTTTTGAAAATGACTATATATCTGGTGTTCCGGTGTCACACTCTTGATCAGGAGCCCAAATTTAGTGGATTTGCTTAATTCCAGGTCGCCTCAAGATTTTCCTTGACCCTCTCCCGCTGCCTTGAAAACCCTAAAAATCGCTATTTAACACACTCACTCATCAGTTCTTATAATAAAACTTAAAATGCCTGTATCTTTGCGCGTTTTGAAGA